>VACF01002275.1:13357-38424 GCA_006891605.1 Pleurozium schreberi
GAAGTGATGTGCACGATTCGCAAACTCAAAGCCCGAGTGAATCTGATCCAAAATCAAGCCACGCATTCAAGRAATCGGAACTCCAGCCACGCACGCATGGCTGAAATCCAGAAACTGAAGTTATCAATTGTGTGCATTCTGCTACCGCTTTTTGATTGCATGCAGCTTCCGCTTTTGCCGTGCAACTGAAAATTAATGTACAGTAGCTAGCTGCCCCAGCTGCCCTCAACAGTCTCTGGACATGATTCTTACGAAAATCAAGCGCCCCTACCAACACGGCGCCTTCTTCATCGCTGAAATCGTGCTCTTGTTTGATCATGCTAGAGCTTCAGTGCCCTAGTCGTATAAAATCAACAACATGCTTCTCACTTTACACAGCCTCATTTCAATTCAGGCCTACTCTCCTGCCTGAAGTGACTTCAAGCTCAGGAGCATTGAAGTGATCCACCCATGATCCTTGCTTTGCTCCGCTTGGAAAGTCCCTCCTCTCACTTGGATTGAGAGAGAGCCGTAATTACTAATTTCGTKGAAGGAAAGTTTCCTGAACTTCGCCATCTTCGAGAGGATTGCTGTTCTCTGAGACTGGGCTTTGTGACATGCACCGCACTTTGGTACCTGGAAAGAGCGAGCTAGCTTGGATTGAGGGATTCGTAAAACAGTTCAAATTTTAGCGGAAGCAAGCCGAGTCCTTCCGAGTGAGTAGTGAACCAGGCTGCCAAGTGTCAATTTTGCGAACTTTGAACGAATCGTTCTCGCAGTACATGCGGGCTTTTTTGACAGACAGTCCTTGTGCTTTTTGATTCCAGGAGCGCACGTGGATTGAGAGTTTAGTRAGTTCGAATTCGGGAAAAGAAGCCTTGGGAGGAGGGATGATAGTGAGCTTTGACAACTTTGCCCTGGATTGGTAAATCTTTTGCCAAGAGCTCGGTGAAGGTTAGAATTCTTGAGCAGCATGGGCGTCAAGGCGTGCGATGGTGTGCTGCTGTGTGCACTTGTTCTCCTTCAGCTTGTGTGTGCTTGTCAGTGTTTGAATGGGGAACCGTGGCGTCCTGGCATGCATCACGGTGATCGACAGCAGAAGCTCCCGAAACGTGCTCTCTTGGATACTGAAACCGTTGTAAGAAATCTTKAACCCCGTGAATTCTTCACCCTCGAGAGTATCGACTCTTGCTGTGGATACCAATGCAATTTTCCTGGAAAACGAATATTTTGCATGTGTGAAATTGTATCATATCGCTAGGTAACTCAAATCCGGAGCTTGGTTGTGGTAAATTTATAGTAAACTTATGCTGAGTTGCACAGAGGACCATTTTCGTTTTTCTAGAGACCATGTTTTTTTTCCAGATTTGGGTCACCTAGCATTGAAGACAATCAACAATCTTAGGTCATCCAATGATCAAGATATTCGAAAATTTGGAAAGAAAGTGAGGAATGGCTGCTTTTACATCATAAGGCCTCATTAGGTAATGTTATAAGTTCACGATTTCAGAGCCCCAAAATCTGACGTTTGTTTCAAAATTGGACCTCATATACGCGATTCTGAGCCCGCCAAAGTCTTGTCTCGAAATTGAATACTCCGCCCTCCTTAGAAACTTCAAATTGCAAATGTTGCCCAAATCGCATCCATTCCATTGCTGCAAAGAACGGTCGAGTATTCTAGTTTCCAGTTTTTAGAAGTCCTGCATTGTTGCAAACCAGTTTTACAGCTTTGTCTTTTCTTCTTCCTCATCTGTGTTCGTGAGTGCGCTGCAATCTCTCAGATGAAATTGAAAAACCTTCGAGTTCACGCAGAGCTCGATAGCGAGAACGTTTTTCAAAGCCCGTTCCGTTGTCAGAGCACAAGTCTTGAACTCTAATGACACGTCTTGCTAAGGTTATCACAGGAGAAATTCAAAAATGTCCATCTATGGAAATTTTGAAAAAGTCCGTCCAGTGAGTGACAAAAGAACATAATACTCTACGATACACGAGGAATGGAATTTGGACATGTGCTCCGTTTCCATATTGTATTTTTCCTGTGAACGAATAGAGACCGATTCATGAAATTGGCATTCTTCGGAGCTCCAGAAATTGCGTCCTTCCAATGCTCAGCGCGAAGAACTATCAAGATCTGAGGTTCCAGACACTCAGGGTGCCAATCTCTTCTAATTTCGCCATTTCAACAACACATAATTCTTGGCAGTATCCCAAACCAGGGGAATACCCACAATATCACATAACAAGTACTAGAATGCTGTGTACTTTGAAGTGGATCCTCCCCGTTGCTTTCAGGAATTCGACGACAAAAAAATTTGGAGGATAGAACTAATTTCATTTGGCTAAGTATTGCATGTGTGTATAATTTGTTGTCAGGTGTTGCGGTCCTCCCTGGTGCACAGAGACAGCGGCAGCAACGCCACAGCCAGTGAGAGGTTTTTGGAGGCCGTGAAACGAAGCCAGGCCCGCGTCACCCAGCTGCAGAAGAACCTGCAAAGCCGAGTTCAAGCGCAGGCAGTCACGAACTTGCAGAGCCCCGTGTCGCCGGGAGGCGGCGAGTATCTGATGCGATTCGCGGTGGGCACACCGCCGCAGCAGTTCACCGCCATCGTGGACACCGGGAGTGACCTGATCTGGGTGCAGTGCTCCCCTTGCACGCGCTGTTTCCAGCAACCCGACGCGCTCTTCAACCCCACKGCGTCGTCCACGTACTCGCAGGCTGCCTGCACCAACGCTCTCTGCCAGGTACGTTCATCCCCACTTTCATGAAACCTAGCTCCATGATATCCACCTATTTTCTTGAGATTTGGCATTTTTTTAGTTCTCATACTTAGAGAATTTTTCTATGAATTTCCTTCACTGGTTATCTTCACCTTAAGGGTTTATACACTGACTATATTTTCTAGAAATTTTAAAAATTAGTTTTCTATTTTTAAAGTATCCCCCAAAAGTTTATGAATATTGTTCCAAAATGCAACAAATAGTACAAGTGTTTCTTGCAATCACCCATAGGCAAAATAACTTGTAGGTATTGATCCCTTTTTTCATGGTCTTTGGGAAGGAGCTAGAAACTAGCAAGCTCTCCTGGTTTCTGCTAAGGTAACCATGCTCAATCGTGATTTTTTTGTAAAACTTATCCAATCAAATTTGTGTCTTGGATGTGTACACACATTGTGGACATGAGAACATTGATTCGAATTTGGATATACCCATCTGCATCATCTGTTTGTGTATATTTTATTACATTAGATGGTTTTCAGAAGGCACACATACGCAAATAGAATTGGTTCATTCTCGGGGTACTTAAGAGAATTCTAAATGTACTTATTAGTAAATTAGAGTCTTATGATTTCTTAGTTTGATTAATGTCAGGATAAGAGATTTCAAGAGCTCTCAGAACATATATAAGTAATATAACATATTAAAAGTCTTGTAGGAAGAGTCCTCGTGAAGATACTTCCCTTAGTTTGTTGGTTTCTTTTGCACCTTCAAGAGAGAGGATCATTGCGGTTAATTTAGTGAAGTGAGTCCTACCCTACCAAACCAATTACACCTCCACAAACTCTAAACTTCGATCAATCTAACTAATCATTGGATTTACAGAAGGCAAGAAATCGACATGAAGGTTCACATGAAAGATGAAAGCATATATGGGCACTTGAAATACTGTCCGTTTTCCAAATCTCCGGGCACTTGAAAGCACAGCCTAGTCTTCGGAGCTTTGCGCACAAGTTGCATATCTTGAACTTTTTTTACCATTACGAAATCGATCCACAATTGCAATGCATGAGTGACCGGACTTGCAATTGCAATTGATTAGTGGTTAATTCTTTGCTTGAAGTTCAATTCATTGCCAGGATCTTCCTCAATCCACATGCAGCCGGCGCAACACTTGCAACTACGCGTACGCCTACGGTGACCAATCCACCACGACTGGCGACTTGGCCTTCGAGACTGTCACCCTGACTCCCTCTTCCGTTCCCAACATCGCCATCGGCTGCGGTCGCAACAACCAAGGCACCTTCACCGGCGCAGACGGGCTTGTGGGTTTAGGCCAAGGCCCCCTGTCGCTCCCTTCCCAGCTCAGCCCATCCGTGGCCAAAATCTTCTCCTACTGCTTAGTGCAGCAGCTCTCTTCCAACTCAGGCACCAGTCCCATCATCTTCGGAAGCTCCGCAGCGACTGCGAATGTGAGGTACACCCCTTTGGCGACCAACCCCATAAACCCCACYTTCTGGTACGTCCAGGTGACGAGCATCACCGTCGGCGGCCGCGCCGTTACGATCCCAAGTTCCGCGTTTCGGATTACCAGCAGCGGCAGCGGCGGCGTCATTCTCGACTCGGGAACGACGATCACGTACTGGGTGASCGCTGCGTTCAATCCCATTCTCGCGGCGWTTCGGCGGCAGATTACGTACCGCGAAGTGTCGGCGACTCAGTACGCGCTCAGTCTGTGTTACGACGTTTCTGGAGTGTCGCAGGACAGCTTGACGTTCCCGGATATGGTGGTGGGGTTGGCGAGTAACGTCCAGTTAGAGATTCCGGAGGTGAATTTGTGGCTGGCGGCGGACAATTCCGGGAACACCATCTGTTTGGCGATGGCGGCGGGGCAGGGGTTGTCGATCATTGGAAACATTCARCAGGAAAATGTGCTCATTGTATACGATGGGGTGAATCAGCGAGTGGGGATTCAAGCTACGCAGTGCAATACGTTGTGATCGGGCTCATGATCACTTGTAGCTGCTTGCATACAAGCTGCTTTAATTACCTATTGTAGATCGGGGATACTGCATGACTTTAGTCGCTGATCGTGCATTGGGATGCCTACCATGTTTAAGATGACATCCATCATGGAATAAAGAAGGTCTTGACTGGTTTCGTGAAATGATCTTAACTGATCACTGGGACAATGTCAAACTTGGAACTGACATTTCCTTTCGAAATGCATGAGTGCTAGCTGTGCACAGTCACGCGCACCGTCCAGAAAGGAAACGAAACTTTGGGTGACAAAGGATCATGATTGGTGCTCTTCAAAGGCCATTCATGAGAGGGACCAAATTTCTCCACTTAGTGCTTTAAACGAATTAGCTGCACCCAATTCATTGAGCACTAGAGCTAGATCAAAATAGTGACACAAAAAAAGGTTGCATGCCGAACGATTTAGGCTAACGAGATACTGAAGCTCGTTAGGGACGTGATGCTATGTTTCCTACACAAATCCGATCAACAATGCAACTTCCTATGCAACAATGGATATTCAGTAGAATTGGGTTGAATAGAATGAGTACAACTTATTACGAAGTGGTACAAGCATGACTTGGCTAAATATTTATAACCATTGAAGTAAAGGAAATATGGTTGGTATACAAACAATAATAGCGGTGTGAACTTCTGGGGGTCAGCATTCCGAGCAACCACGGTCTCTTTGAAATTCCATAGACTTGAAATTCATACGATACAAAGAGATAAAAATCTCATCACAACAGACAGATCCTGGGATCGCTTTACCACTCTGTACAAATCTGTCAATAAGCTCTTCTACATATTCTCACAATTGGTGCTGCCAGTAGTATCCTCGACGTTTGTATAAAATACATGTCATCCGATCATGCTCAGATGCTTTGCTGCTCCAGCAAAGCATACGAAATCTCCTCTTGAAAATAGCTTGGACTAGACGATCTCAAAATAAATCGGAGCAGGCGGCGACGGAATGAAGGACCTCAGCCACTTGCTTTGGACCTCGCAAGTGCTCGGGTTCACAACGTTGGGTGGCGCTGCCAGCGTAGATGAGTCTACGGCCCAATCCCATCCTGCGTTGCATTTGGCACGGAGTTTAGGGTTTCCAAATTGGTCTGCACCCCAGTGGTGGAGATTTCGCAGAATGAGTCGAGGATCATCCACGGTTCGTGTTGCGAGAAGGCGTCGTTGACTTCATCGGGACCACTGCAACTGAACGGCCATGAAATCTCTGAGAAGGAACGGAATTGACCTGAAGGGCAGCGTCTCGGTGATTCTGGAATTTGAAGGGAATTAGAGTGAGTGGAGTGGAGTGGGGGAGTAGCTGGTATGGATGCCACCAATAATTTGGCCTCCTTCTTCACAAATTTCACCTTGGCTTTCTCGTCCAGTCCTGGCGGTGCCGTGGBCCTSGTGGAAAGAAACTGSAGMGAAGTGTCACGAAAGTTGAGGAGATCKGACCTGCCGTAGTGGTGGAAGGCGGCATCCACGGCGCGCGCAGCTTCGGCTTCCGACTTGAAGTTCCCGAAATCTTGCTTGGTTTTGTGCTTGGGCGGCTTCATCTCGGCTACCCACGTTCTGCGGTCGGGTCGGTGTCGGACTCCATTGAATCTCCTTGCGTGGGGAAGGGGAGCCCCTGGGGATGTGTTTTCTACGAATGGTGACACTTGCAGGAAGGGGTTGAATGTTGTTCGCCGTCGTTTTCTTGGTCGGGAAGTGGGGAGGGTTTTCGGACTGAAAAGGTCTACCACGTCCCATTGCAGTTGCCAATACACGACTTGATTATCCCTGGAGGGTCCTGCCCAAACTATGATATCAATTGGTTCACCTCGCGCAAAATTGAAATGAAATCTTTCGGGATTTGCTATACATAAATCAGATGAAAAGAGTCCTGTCCAGTTGCTTGTTTTACAGAGTGCTACACTGTCAGATTCTGATTCCCAGAGTACGAGACAGGACTCTCGGAAGGAATATCGATGGAAGGAGGAAAGCCGTCTTCCCTGAGTCGTGGCGTTAATGGATGCTGACAAGGCGCTTCCGGTAAGAGTGGTAGCTGCGTTGCCGTGATCACATTGAGAAATTACACTCGACAGGAGTGGKACCGTCGCAGCCTGCTGATGGAGGTGGTGCAACACCGCGGCATCGCCCAGATCATCGTCTGGGTCAGCTATCAATCCAGTGCCTCTTGCTTAGGCATCGAAACGTCAAAGTTCCCTCGGTCATGAACCGCTGAACGTGATTGCCTCCAAATTTCTGAATCGAGGAATGGAATCGTGGCGTAGACGCTGACCCTATGGATTTGRAAACGTCTTTCACCTCCTGCTGCGCGGTCTAGTTCTTCCTGCACATGAGGGATGACATCTARAGCCAAGCGTGCAGTGTTGATGGCCACAGCCATGGGCACGAAGGAGAGATGGTAGTGACTAGTGAGGGTGCACTCACTGCAGGAWCCCTACAACCTGGCAATTCATCGCCAAGTCACTGATATTACAAGTGCAGAGGGAGTTGAGTGAGGAAGGGAGGGGGGCGCAAGATCGAGAATGCGCAGACAGGGAGCTTGCATACGAATGAAGAAGGTGAGGAGAAGAAGAGCACGCAGTCATCGTCCTGGTCCCCAAGTTGAGCCCCCTGGCGTCTCTTTTGAAGCTGTCACGGCAGCCGATGAGCAATTTCGTGCACAGACAACCCTCTCAAGCTTGCGAAGGGGATCAGGAGGGGCGGGGAGGGGGAAGAGCATTTGGTCGCCAATGCAGACGGAAAAGCAAACGGAAACGCGACTGTTGCGGTGTTGCGGGAAGGTAGAATCTGGTCCAAATGATCACGGGGTCTGTGAAGCCACCGATTCTGCGATTGCAGATCGAGTGGAGTGAGTGAGGAAAAGGGGCAAGAGTAGGCGCAGACAGGGAGCTTGCTCACCTACAAATTGAGCCCCAGGGCGTTCTTCTCGAGTTAAAGGCGAGGATGAAATTTGCAATGTCGTGTACAGACAGCCTTCTCTTGTCAGAACTTGTCAACGGGAGGGGAAGAGCATTAACGTATTTTGCTCCGTTTCATTTGTGTCAAAGAAAGAAAGAAAAAGAGGGAAGAGCATTATTTTGTTGGGCTTGTACAGTTGCACTGATTCTCTACTGTAGAGAAGGAGGGAGAGGAAAAGGAGGGGAAGGACATGGAAACGGCGCATGGCAACATCATCTGTCAGACTAGATTTCTGCACAAGCAAAAGAAATCTAGGGTTGGATCATTCTCCGTGGCCATGTACTTTGTACTTTGCATGGTGGTGAGGTGGAAGTTCTTGACTCTAGAAGTCAAAGTACATGGAAATCATCATTTCTAAAATTGTGGAAAAATTGGTATTAAAAGAACCAAAAAAAATCATCTGAAGTCAAACTACATGGAAATCATCATTTCTAAAATTGTGGGAAAAATTGGTATTAAAAAAACCAAAAAAAATCATTTGAAGTCAAACTACTGTAGAAGATCTTCCCTTTCCATACAAAATTCCCAGGATGAATAGTTGAAAAAATTGGTATTAGAAAAACCAAAAAAAATCATTTAAAGTCAAACTACTACAGAAGATCTCCCCTTTCCATACAAAATTCCGAGGATGAATAGTTTCACTTTTGTCCGACACAAAAAGATACTCTATCATCCATCGGACACTAATCACTTGTGGCGTCTTTTCTGGGTTAATCCATGAGCACCCAACACAAATCCCAAAATCAAGCCACAAATTGCCACTCAAGTTGGCTTGGCCAATTAAAAAAATAAGATCCAGCCGTTGAGATTGCAAGAGGGATAGAGAGGAAACTTCGTGGAAAATTGTAGAAGTTTCCATCATACAAATTACAAGATTATAATGGTCAACTTGGGAGGAGGCTAGATTTGGGGGTGTTGGGGCGCTCAAGGGTTAACTCAAATCGACATGAAGTATTCATTTGTTAACTAAAGTTGAGGTGAGTCAAAAGAATGTCATTTCATTACTCTGTGGAATATTTATTATTATTGTATCTTTATTTTTACACATTGGGCAAGAGATAGCAATGGTTTGGAATTATGGTTCAAAAGTTGTGTAGACAAGAAAAAATGAAACATGTGCAAAATATAGTAGAGGCATGTTGGAGGCCACCATTCTCAAGAATTCATTATTCATTTTGAGTACAAATTCTCAAGAATTCATTATTCATTTTGAATACAATTGTGACATGTAGCATTCTAATATTATCGCATAAAAATTTAAATAATTCAATTAGTAATATCCAAATTTAAACTTATATGAAGTTTTAAAGATCATATGAAAAGAGATGTGCAAAAATAACATGTGGGATTGTATGTTGGCTTGTATGGTTATTGTACACTATACAAGTCAAGTATTGAAAGCTTACAAATTTTTTCCTTGACTATCCCCACCTCTGAGTGTGCCTTATTCCTTTTCTTCCCAAATGTATGGCTTGTGCAACATCCCCAGTCCCAAAATTTTGTGAGGACATTGCTCTTCATTTCCTACACGTCTGCATTGATTTATAATATGTATTTTGGCTCCCATAAACTACTTGGGCTGCCTAATTTGTAACTCACTTCCAAGTTTCACGATAGATAGGTCCCTACTTGGATTTTGATGTGGCTACACCACCTTGCAGTGCGGTGGAGCAGACTTACACTGGCGGGCTTAGACACTATCATCTCTACCCCACACACAATCATAATTTCCTTGGTCTTCACAAGCAGGCACCTCTACACTTGCTTGCCTCTTGAACGGCATGCTCTCCTTTCCATTCAATTTAGATTCTTCTTCATTCAATCACTACTCACTTTGTTTCACCGTGATATTGAGGGATATACTTCACTGCGTGATGTGGTAGCTCTTTGCTAGAGCCAATTGTTATGGTTCAATTGGTTCAATTCATAGCATTGATTCATTGCAAAAAAAGTCCATAAGCTTTTCACTACCCAACCTCTACAATATTGTAGAAAAAGAGGGAGGGGAGAACGAGGGGAAGCACATATGGGTGAATGCAAGAAAGAGTAGTACTATTTTGTGTCACAATTGGAATTGCCAAGTTTCCATCCACTATAACTTTTGAAATATGAGCCCAATTGACTTGAAAATTTTATTGGAGATGTCTTGCTTGATAGAAATTAGATTGTTTTTTTTCAGAAATTTTAAAAATCATTTTATATTTAAAATTAAATTTAGCTAATTTGTCACGTTTTGCAGTTTAGAGGTTTTTAGTACTAGGGAGTACCAAAAATTAATGATCTAGATCTGAAATTTTTGTGGTCTATTTTTACTTTAGGTGGGCATGCATCTATTGAAGGGAATCTGAAAAAACATTACATTATGTCCTCTACATGCGTGCTAATAGGGCTCTCCTACGCGTGCACTTCTCAACATTCAAGATGGTTTTAAGATTATTTCCTATTTTCTACAAATTAAAACATCAAAACACCTATTTTTATGAAATTTTGCACTTTTCTAATTCTCCTACTTAGAGAATTTTCCTACTCTTTTCCTTCATGGGGTACCTTCTTTGTAAAGGTATATACATTAAATATGTTTTTCACATTTTTTTTTAAAAAAAATTCTAATTTTATAGTACTCTCGAAAAAAATATGAGTATTGTGCCAAAAGCTACAAAACCCGGGGGGTCTTTCTTGCAATCACTCATATACGGTGCATTTCAACATCATCAACTACTTGATCAACTTGGATTTCTTCTCAAGTAAAGAAAGGAAAACTAAAGGTTGGATCAATTTGCATGTCCACAAACATGTTTGTGCCACAAAGTATTTGACTTAAATTGACATGAATTACACTCATTGCTATCTAAAGTTTGGGTGAGACTAAAGAATAGCATTTTATTAACTGTATAGAATATTTATTTTTGCTATCCAAAAGTTCAAAAGTTCTATAGGCAAAACAATGAGAATGAAACATGTATTAAGAGCAATAGTGTTGGGGGCCACCATTCTCAAGAATTCATTTTTCATATCAAGTAGAATTGTAACATGTGGATGCAAGGATTGAGTCTTGTAATAGCATTGTAAGATTGTCGCATAGGGATGTTAATATTTTCAATCTATACAAATTATATTAAAAATTATAATAAAGATCATATGAAAAGAGGCATGCAAAAGTAATAAGTACTGATTTGGATAGAGATAAGTGCAATTTGGTGGTTGTTAAATGTCACTATAAAAATGAATTTTTTCTTATTGCCTAGATTTAACCTCTAAAGGACCAAACTGCATTTTTTTTTGGCAATATAGCGATTTTGGGCGATTCACTACAAATGGAGTTTTTAATTTTTCTCTTTGAAATTTTCACACAACATGTATCCAAAGAGTAGCTTTAAGGCCCAATAGTTTTCATGACTTTTGACTACATGGTTAAAAGTTATTGCAAGATATTTACTTTTCTTTGATCTCCGGGCAGTCTTGGCAACTCTGAAAAATATATGAAGAGTTTTTGTTTGTGTGCAATCATGGAATCTCTACGCTAAAATAAATTTTGAAGTTCTTTATTTGACTAATTTTTCAATAATTTGAAAAACAAACAAATATTGGATACAAATTTTTTATTACAACATTGAAACCATTGGAATTATCATTTTTCAATTTCACAAATAAATTGTTAACAATTTAGTATTTTGAATCATTCTTTACTTCTCTCCTTACTATTTTTTGCTTGACATGTTGTACAATTCCAAATGAATTGAAATTTTTAAGTGTCGCCAATTCGACTTGAAGAATGAGTCTAAAGAGTTACAACCATTTTGGACATGTTTTGTACAAATATGGCCTTTTGAAGTGTAGCTCCGTGGGATTTTTGGAGGGATAAAAAAATGAATTTTGTCACTTTAAACGCATATATCTTGCAATTCACATGGTGGAAAAATCTGAATTTTTTTTCATATCTTCCTAAAGTAGTTTACTCCAAGATCCTATGGTTACATGTGTCTGAAAACGTTTGTTTTTAAAATTTGGTACTTGCACTAAAAATGGTAGTTTTGGAGCGTTTTTCACTAATCTGAAAAGTCATTGATCAACCAATTTTGGACCTCAACGGAGAAGTTCCAAGGTTAATTAAACAAGTGTCTGATTATTTTGGGTAATTGGGAGGAATCCATTTTGCATTCACACATTTTTTTTTTTTTCTTGAAACACATGGACAATTTTCATTGAAAGAGGAAAAGGTACATTGAACCAAAGGAACAAGTCCCCAGCAAAGAACTCAAACACTTTTGGGGAACATGTCCAATTGTGAGTGATTCTTACCTTGCAATCAGCGGGTTTTTTTCTGGCGACAAAACGCTAGGTTGTCAGGCCTGTAAGCCACTGCGCCTGGCTCCCTCCCAAAATTCACCTTTGCTGGGAGGGCACGCAGGCCTTTACTGTAGAGTTTGTCGCCAGAAAAAAAAAACGCTGCTTGCAATCAAAGGTCTCTGTGATGATGAAGAAATGAGCCACGTGCTTCCCCTCCTTCTCCCCTCCTGCCCTCCTCTCCTGGTCCCGTTGACAAGTTCGGCCAAGGGGTTGTCTGTACGCAGCCGTCACACCTTCTTCATGGTAAAGCGCATCTGTGGTGGGTACACCCAAATTCATCACAGATTGGGTTGTGGACTTGCGGGTAATTTGAAGGCTATCTAGTAAATGGTGAATAGACTCAGAGAGCAACATTGAAAAAGGTGGTCACATACTAAAGCTCCCCCTCCCAAGGTGTCAAAAGTAAATGACATTCACTTGCAATTGTGTTATAGTATTCAAAAGAAATATGCAAGCTCATAAACCCACAATATTATATCCTTGTGTTATGTGAGATAGCATGAAGGTTTGATAACACGATCTTTGATCTCTGACACATGCTGAATTAACATGAGAATCTAATAACATGAAGATTTAATAATGCAAGCATATTTTTTCTGATCTTTGATATCTGACAAGCCTTTACACAGTATTAAATCCTCCGCTGTTTTGTGAGTTTACTTATAAGTCTGTCACATGTCTCGAAATGGCCAATGCTTCTTTGAAGAACCACAAAGACATGGAGGTGCCATTTTTATAATATATTTACACCATTTGGGGGCTTCTTTTTAATATGCGCTTTAAGGCATGCACTCAATTTTTGGGGTATCCATTGCAGCATTCGGGAAGTTTTTGAGTTTTACTACTTATTTTCTTTCAATTTCCAGATTGAACCGTTTTTTCAAGTATCGTATCCGGTTATTTTCTCTCTTTTTAACTCAGAATAGAAATTACATAGATTTTTCACCGATATTTTGCTGATGTTTTTGAATTGCAAGTTTTTTTTTTCCCAATCCCGCCGGCTAACTTTGAACTAGCTGCTAGTTCTTCTCGGACATTGACCATTGTGAACATTGACTTCTCTTATTCACTCCATACCTTTTCATTCCTCATAGAAGTTTCATACTCAAAGGGAGGTGTACAATCCCTACTGCACACTTATATAATTACTCACAAGTGAATCAAGGAAAGCCGCAAGACTTTGGACCACTGGTCCATTGCGCAATCAATGGATTCAAGTCTTTCAATTTGCAAATGAAATGACATGTTTTAGAGTAGGCATCCTCAAAGCGCCATAGATTGATATTGTGCCTAGTTACTATCATAAGGTTGGTTACATTTTCATATTGTCTTGTTGGCAAGTGAAACGAAATTCCTTTGCACCAAAGAATGCAACATTTGGATACAATATGCAAAAGTTATGATGGGTCAAAGTTTGATTCTAAAAGCATTTCTTTCACATAGGTACATAACTGAATTTGGGAATGTCCAGAGTGTGAAGATATTGCTTTTAGTTTAGTGGCGCTTTTGGGTTACCAACCTTATATTAAACACATAATGTCATGATCCCTATCACGACTTGTCACGACTTACCGATAGAGATAGAGTTTGTCCGACTTGAAGTTCCCGAAATCTTGCTTGGTTTTGTGCTTGGGCGGCTTCATCTCGGCTACCCACGTTCTGCGGTCGGGTCGGTGTCGGACTCCGTTGAATCTCCTTGCGTGGGGAAGAATATTCCCTCGGGATGTGTCTTCTACGACTGGTGAGTCTGACACTTGCAGGAAGGGGTTGAATGCTGTTCGCCGTCGTTTTCGTGGTCGGGAAGTGGGGAGAGTTCTCCGACTGAAAAGGTCTACCACATCCCATTGCAGCTGCCAAAACACGACTTGATTGTCCCTGGGGGGGTCTGCCCAAACTATGAATTCAAGTAGTTCATCTAGCACATAACTGCAACGAAATTCTGTGGGATCTTGTTTACCTAAACCAGATGGAAACCAGAGTGCGGTCCAGTTGCTTGTTCTACAGAGTGTATCACTTTCAGAGTTTGATTTCCAGAGTACGAAAGAGGATTCTCGAAAGGAATATCGATGGAAGGAGGAAAGCAGTCTTCCCTGCGTCGTGGCGTTGATGGATGCTGACAAGGCGCTTCCGGTAAGAGTGGTAGCATCCTTGCCATGATCACTTTGAGAAATTACACTTGACAGGAGTGGGACCGTGGCAGCCTGTTGATGGAGATGGTGCAGCACCGCCGCATCACCCAGATCATCGTCTGGGTCAGCTATCCAATCCAGTGCCTCTTGCTTAGGCATCAAAACGTCAAAGTTCATTGGGATATTAAACGCTGAGCGCGATTGCCTCCAAATTTCTGAATCAGGGGATGGAATTGTGGCGTGTGCGCTGACCGTGTGGACTTGAAAACGTCTTCGACCTCCTGTTGCGCGGTCTAGTCCTTCCTGCACCTGAGGGATGACATCTATTGCCAAGCGTGCAGTGTCGATGGCCACAGCCATGGCCATGAAGGAGAGGTAGCTACAGATGGGCGTGAGGGAGCACACAATGCAGGAACCCTGCAACCTGGCAAATCTTCACACTGTCTGCCAAGCCACTGATATTACAAACTGTGCTGCAGGAGTTGAGTGAGGAAGGGGGGCAAGATCGATCTAGCATGCCCAGACAGGGAGCTTGCATACTAAGGGCCCGTTTCCATGGGGGCCTGGACCTCCAGGAATCGGACCCTCCGGGAGTCTCCGGGGACATTCCGTGGTCCCTGGTGTGACTCCCTGGAGGTCCAGGTTGCCCTCCAGGCTCCTGGTCGTGCAGTCCAGGTTTGCAGACCTGGAGGACCTAGAGGCCGTCCTGGACCCTCCAATTTAAAAAAAAAAAAAAATGGATGGTGACTTTACAAGGAAAAGAGAAGTGACTTTTCAAGGAAAAATGAATTGACTTTTGGAGGGATTTCACCCAAGTGAAATTAATGAATTAAAATAAATTGATTATTTCTTCAAAATAAAATAATTTCTTGATGCATTAAACGATTTAATTTATTTCTTCAAACTACAACGTATTTAATTAATTAATTTACATAGTTAATTAAGTGATTAGTTAATCAATTTCTGAATAATTAATTGATTTAATCAACATAATTAATTAATTAACTGAATCAACGTAATTAATTAATTAATTAACTGAATCAACGTAATTAATTAATTAATTGAATCAATGTAATTAATTAATTAACTGAATTTAGTGGTTTAGAAATTGGTTTACATATTTCATGAATTGTAGAATTTGACTGTATATTGGTCTCATTTTGTAATACACTGAAACAGTTGATTTATGGTTCGTCCATTTGTTAATAAAAACATTTAATTGATATCTGAATTGAATTACATATTTAATGAATTTGTGAATTTAATTTCATATTCAATTTAATCCTAAATACGGTTAAAGATTTCATTAATTTCTATGTATGAATAATATATTTCATTAATTTTGGAATGCAAATTTTATTTACAAAAACAATTTAAGATTTAATTTATTACTAAATTTCGAATCCGAAATTGAAATTTCACCCCACCTTTTGGAGCCAGGGACCTTCCAAGCACCAACCTGGAGGTCCCGGCCATGCTATGCATGGAAAGCCCTTAGACCTCCAGCGCCAGCTCCTGAAGCATCGAGGAGGCATCCAAGAGTTCTCCAGGAACTGGAGGTCCGGGAGCTCCATGGAAACGGGCTCTAAGGGCCGCTTTACACCTACTAGAGGCCGGACCAATTCCTTTGCAAGCCAACTACACAAAATTTCAGCCCCTTTTGGGCTAAAGGCCGGCCCCAACTACGCATTAAAATAAGATTATAATAGGGGCCAATTCTCTTGTATGTAAAGGCCTTGAGGCCATGAAGCCACGCTGATTCAAAAAAACATAGGAAAAAAGGAAGGAGGGGCTGAAATTTCAGGGTTGCTTTACACCTAGAGGCCAAGCCAATTTCCCTTGAGGCCAATTGCACAAAATCCATCAATTAAAATTCGCTGAAAAAAATTATAATCAATGCGATAATTTTTTTTAATTGAAATCTGACATTGGCCCCTAGGCCAAGAATTGGCCTCCCATTTTTGGTGCACCCAATTTAGTGAGCTCAAGCCATGTCAGATCATGTCTTTTGTGATTAAAATATTTTGACCACCAAATTGGCCCGGCCTCTAGGTGTAAAGGGGTTGGGGCTGATTTCAAACTTTTAGCCAATCACAAGTCAGGATTCTTGACCTCTGACACATGAAATTGGCCAGGCCTCTAAATGTAAAGCGGCCCTAACGAAGAAGGTGAGGAGAAGAAGAGTGTACAGTCATCTTCCTGGTCCCAAGGTTGAGCCCCAGGACGACCTTGAGTTTGTAAAACATACGGAGTACTCCGTAGCCAGCACGTTGTAACACAGGAAGAAAAAGTTTTTTTTTATGTCAGGCCTTGACATCAGCGTGTCATGATATATCTTTCGTCTTTCCGAATGGATGTCTCCATGTCTTAATATGCATTCCTATGTTGAGGGCGATTTCAGTGTATGCATTAGTAGAAAACGCAGGAATTTTGATAGAATTTTGTTGATTTGGTCGCGTTGTCCTGGTCATTGTTCTGTTGATTTCAACAGAAATCAGTGAAAAATTAACAGATTTCTGTTGAAATGAACAAAATAGTGGCCAGAACAATGCAACCAAATCAACAGAATTATGTCAAAATTCTTGCGTTTTCTACTAATGATGGTAGAAGGACCCATTCCTAACCGGCACCCCATCACCAATCAGTAGGGTTTTGTATTTCCGACCAAGGTGGAACACATTTCCATTTTCTCCTTGGAATGCGTGTTTTTGATTTTTTCAAGGTTTAGACCAATAAGTTCATGACATATAAGTGAGCAAGAAAGTAAGAAGCAATGAGCGGGAAAGTAGTTCTTGAATGATCGGAATTGGATGACTCTACATGTTGATCATGGGGCAAGCCCAACTTTGGCCTTTCAAAATTCATAGTAATTTCATAGTAAGAGATAAAATTACCAAAATTTTTGCAATTTTCATCATTTCAGTCAATGCACCTCCAAAAATATTTGCTTTGCCTAACACTACCCTAGATCATGTCCATAATTGCTTATTTGATTGGTTATGGGTCCCTCTACCATATGTCTGAGACAAATTGGACAAATTCTGGTGAAGTAACAAGTTGGTGTTGTGGTAGACGTCCACTTTTGTGGAGGCCAGACAAGAGACGTGCTGATGTTCTCTACAACATCTGAAAATACATTTTTTGCCATGTCAGCATCATTGACCTGTTTTGAATGTAGGTAATTTTGCTAATATCATTGGGGTTTTTAATTTTAATGCTGCCCAATGAAAAAAAAAGAGCTGGGTAGCCTTTTTTGGGCAGGCAAAGAAAAAAAGTGATGACGTGGCAGATGACATGGGTCAAAGACCCCCTTTTCCTGACGTAGCAAAAGGGAAAATGCTGACGTGACAAAGTTAGCATCTTATTCAGGTCAGGGATACCACTCCCTGGACGTCTTCTTGTAGACATCTTGAGAAACATGAGAACGTCACATTAGACATCTAAAGAGACAAGATTCACTTTATAGCAATGTTGGGAATGAGTGTATTCTGTTCAAGACATTGTTGTTAGCAACGTGCCACGTCCACGTTGACTCGTGTGAGACAAGATGAGGGAGGTGATGATGAGCACAATAACCTTGAAGCACTGTGAATGACATTGAATCGGGTGGTGGACTTTGCATTGATTTGTACATGTAATCCCACAACTGTACTTTAGGGGATGTCTTTTCATTGCATGTAATAGACGTCTGTGTGAACCATCCAATGTCTTGTTCCTTCATTAAATGTTGTTGATGTCAACCAAGGAAGCTGATGGATCTACAAATGCACTTGTTGGGCAATGCCATAGTGCTCCTCAAAAATGGCAAACTAGTGTTTGGAAATTCAAAGTACCAAGGAAAACTTCAATACAAGGAATTACAAAATAACTTATGCCGGCGGTGTAGGGTAAAATGTAGCCAACAATGCAAACGTCCATGCCTACTGAAAATCTTACTTTACATGGGTCTAGTGCATCAATGTCGCATGCTACGTCAGTTTTTGCCAATTGAATGTCCTATAAAGGCATAAAAACAGACGTATGACTGTGCATTCAATGTCGACAAAGACGTCATCGCTTACCTTTGCACGGTCATATGATATATATCAAAGAATGTCTACCACTATTTAGATTCAGACACAATGTTGTTGCCTAGAATGTCTTGGACATCTTCATCGACTTCAATGGGATGTCGCACAGGGTCTGCCTCATGTGCCACTGGTTGCAAGCCAGGGAAGTCAGCATCATTTTGCAATTGCAAGATGTCTGGCGTGCTTGCATTAAAGTGGAGTGCTCCACGTCTCCCTCTAACTTCTGTTCGGCACACCACCTTCCATCCTGCTCGATGTGGGTCATCAGAGAAAAACACTTATTGGCAATGAAGTGGAAAGACAAATGAATCGGCGTGGATGTTACCGTCCATGTGGTTGAAGTTTGCCAAACTGAAGCCGTACCGGTCCCGTTCAATACTCGGGAAACGGGCGTCGCGGGTACCACTCACCCAATCACCCAATAGAACCGTGACGCAATGGTTTCGGTAATCTACAATCAATATTTCTTCCCTGGGATATTCCTGGTGGGTCTAGATCATGGTGATAGGTCCATAAACCACGGTTTTAAGATCTTTCCATGGTAATTTTGTAAATTTTAAAGTGTGTGGTCATGGGATCTTTAAGCTCGGTCAAATTATAAATCGTCCCAATGTTTTGTGTTTGAAATTTAGGAGATTAAACAATGTGGTTTGGACTATCCAACCCGACTATTTGACCCAAAAATACGGGAGAAAAGCTTAAGGGAAAAGACCAAATTCTTGGTATAACACTTAAACTCAGCATTTTCTGCATTAATTGGACAATTTGACCTAGGAATGACAGACTTAGGCAATTTGCATTAGAAATCGCTCATGGCGAGCATACACTGGACTATTTGATCAAAACATAAAAATGACTTAATAAATGAGTTATGCGTACTACTTTAAAAGTATTATCTTGGAATTGATTAAGTTCTAGATCATTCATGCATAAGACGATTTGACCAAACTTGAAGTTATGACCAGACTATTTGACCACCTTGTAGAACACTATATAGGACTGAGGCTTCATACATTGTGTCTGCATACATTGGTAAGGACTGAGAACAAAATTCACACCCCTAGAAATAAGAGTGTGAATTACAAGACTAAACCATGTACTTTCAAGTTTTAAGTATCATTCTATTTGGAAAGTGGCATTAGTTAGTAGTCACATAAACGATAGACTGAATACACCTTTTCCTATAAAAACCCCTATACTTGTGTTTTCTTGGATTTTGGGAATTGAACCAAAACCTAAATTACACAAATTATTGATTTTTTTTTCATCTTATGTTTTTTAATACAATTTATTGGAATTCGTGAATTTTCTTGAAAAAATTGGAAATAGTTCATTTTTCTAAGGTTGTATCACACATGTATATGAAATTTTGTTTTGTTTTCTTATTATTTTTCCTTCAATAAAGGTGCTTTCATATGTGCAATTTTTTTTCTCCTTTTCCACACCCATTCTTTTGGGAGAAAACACAGGTGGGTCTAAAATTCTTGATTTTTTTCCTCATCTTCAAATAATATATGGTATACAATGTATGGCATAATTTGTATGATCTATTTTAAATGGTATACAATGTTTGGCATACTCTGTATAATGTATTTTGAATGGTAGACAAATCTTGCTTGTTGTTTATGACATGTTTCCGTCCAAATTGATGTCTCTAAAAACACAAAGATGTCAAAATAAACGTCTGCAGGACATTTGATCCTGAACCCTTAAACGTRAWTAYGTCTRACGCAACGTCCAYTAATCTCTGGCAAAAAGTCCGTCCAAATTGATGTCTCTAAAAACACGAAGACGTCAAAATAAACGTCTGCAAGACATTTGTTCCTGAACCCCTAAATGTAAGATGTCTGACGCAACGTCCATTAATGCAATGCAGAAAGTCCAAACTGGCACGCATTGGCAAGAATGTATCCTCCTCTCGGACGCTGCATGCCTAATTATCACATTGCATGAAACATTACAGTGTCTCATGGGATGTCTTAGACAACAAACTCATGTCCAATTGAACGCTTAAAAGAAGTCTCCAGAATGCTCAAAAGCACGCTMCAAATTGCCTTTAAATAATCCACGTCAGCACATAAAGATGCCACGTCACCCAATTTCTGCAGTCCATGTTAGCGGCTACATCAAATGCCACATCGTCAAAAGCAATGGATGAAAAGTTTTCCTATGTGGCTGCCCGCGACTACGTGGCGCCTGAATTCCAGCCACATGGCACAATTTGAGGGCCCCGTTGACCGATGTTTTTTTGGATGTCTAGCCTTCAGCATGATGATGTCCTCACGTCATTCTAGACATCTACTAGACATCAGGTACAACACGATCTACTTGGACGTCCAGGTGGACACGGCTGGACATCACCTTGGATGTCCGCATGTCCAAATTCGGCAATCCCGCGACTACGTGTTTTCTTCTAGTGTAAGAATGGGTTAACACCGCATACATAAATTGGATCCTTTTATAGCTGTAAGGGCAGCCAAGGATGATTTTTGCAATTTTGTGCACAGACAACCCTCTCTTGCCAACTGGACACTATTGCAAAACCCGTCACTTTTCATTCCCTGAAATAGTGATAAAATTTGTGAACCCAGTACCAACCGTCGACCCAATACCACCCAAATGTAGGACCCCTGTTGATCCTGGAGTGAGAGTCTATGATAGTGATAGATGCTTTAACTTCACTTATTGTTAAAGACAACAACCAAAAATAACATTTTGTGTACTCATTATAGATAGGAGGCTCTAAATCCGTCCACCTCCTCAAATGTACAATATTTGTACATGTTCCTTTTTCATCTTTGCAAGAATGTACAAGTAGTGAACATTTCAAGAGGTGGGCGGTTGTAGAGCCCTATGCCATTTCAACTTCAAAAATTCATAACTGATTCTTCAAAACTCCAAAAAGTATGGAACAACTTGGGTTAGATGCCAATTTCACTTGTCTTTCAAGGAAAATTAACTGAAAAATATTTCAAGAAGTGTTACCTCCCCACAATTCAGTTTCAGCTCTTAGATGGGCACTTTTTAAACCTCCTACCTTAGAACCTCTACAATAGATCTGAATTTCGCAGAGTCAACCGCAATCATTGAAACTTTCACAATCAAGCTAACTAAGACAACATTATCTTCCTTCTTTTTCTCTCACAAATCTCACAATCCTTCCTTCCCTCTCATATCCGATTTGAGCAATTGGTAATTTCAGCAAACTAGTTGGAATCCAATTCACCCAACATTTGAGGTGAAGACTACTTTGTATGAAGAATGCACGATGGAAAGGAACACTGAAATCATTAGGAAATTGCTCTTGTTTTCTAATCAAATCCAAAGAGCAACGAACTTGGTTGATGTTCAATAAGCAAGTAGGTGGCAAGCATGACTTTTGCTAATATTTAATGTTGCAGATTGTTGAATGGATATGGGTTTGCCTACCCTCTACAACCCCTCACTTTTAATGGTTTCAAAACAGGCAATTGGACTGATCTTCTATTACCAAAATTGATAGTGCTAAACACATCAGTGAAAAATGGAATACCACGCGTGTTGGTCAAATCATGAATAAAACTGGACCAACAGATACTGTCCCCATTAGACTGCTCTCGAAAACTCATACAAACATTAGACCCTAGTGATTAGGGTTCTCGGGCCTTGGAGGGGTCAACATAGGGCTTGAAATCCTGTACAAGTAGAACCTCTTTTAGTTCATGGTGCTAGGGACTTTGCACTAGGGGAGTTTTTTGCATGTCAGATAGATGTAATGAATGGCCATTTGAAGATGTCAACTTCCAACAATGTTTTTCAAAGAATGTTCTTCAAATTGGCCCCACCTACAAACTCCATTACTGCAAGTTTTACACAAAAAGAGATTGCAGTAAGAGAGGTTCTACGTGTACTGGGCATATCAGCTCCTCAGCCTTGAGACCTAACCTCATCTGATGTTGAAGCTGCTTACAAATACACGATTGAAAGTAGCACAGTAACCAATGTTGCTTTAAGACATTTGAATGACATGCCATTTGCAACTTTTGTAAGATWGGCATGTTTCCATGGCTTATTTGGAACAGTGGCTGGAGTTTTGTTTGTGAAGCGCATGGAGGTTCCAAGCGAAGTGATGTCCGGTTTCCATCTATACATCTATACATTAAGTTAGCATGGAATATTCTTCCTTAATTTGTTTGTTACCTTGAGATCTCACGGACCGTGCATCCCCGGTTGCATGCTTGGTACCATTGGAAAGCCTTCAACAAGGAGGGATGCACAGGCTTGGTTTTGTGGAGTATTGACCTATGACATGAAAGTTATTGATTTTTGAGTTAGTTTTGGGTCTAAAAATCTATAAAATACACCGTGCGTCCCCCAATCACATGCTTGGTATTGTTGGAAAGCCCTCGGCAAGGAGGAGTGCATAGGTTTGGTTCTGTGGTGTTCTGACACTTAATGAGAAAGTTGATGAGTTTTGAGTTTTTTTGGGTAATAAAATAATTTTACTATTGGCTCTGAAATTTGTTTTGGTTGTGGCAACGGCACAGGGCACACTAGTTATGCACGAAGTCTGCACTTCCAATCCTGGAGGCTTCAATGCAAATTGCTACGTTAGTATTTAGAAGTCCTAGTTATTGACTTTTCTGAGCAATGATCGAGGAATTGAGTTACAGACTGTGGGTCTCTTACCAACGCCTTTTACTCTTTAATTTCATATGCAGATTTGACTATACTATACAATCAACAAAGATTGAATATGCAGTCGGAAAGTAGTTTCTGCCATTGCAATACAAGAGAAAAGGGTGTTTTAAGTATAGTCCTAGTAGTATAGTCTCTTAAGTAATGACCTTTAAGTAAGGTTGTTAGTAAAATTTTACTGAAAAGACTATACTACTAGGTCTATACTTAAAACACCCCTTTCTCTTGTAGTGTTGATAGCTATAGTTTGGCCAAACTTAGTCAACCGAAGCTCCTGGTCGAACTTGGAACTGACTTTTCCATTCAAAATGAGTGCTGCGCAGAGTCACGAACATTTCCGAAAGGGAACGAAACATTGGAAGAGGATCATCATTGGTGCTCTTCAAAGACCACGAGAAGGACCAGATTCCTCCAGCTCGTGCTTTCCACGAATTAGCTGCATCCAATTCATGGAGCACTAGAGATCAAGAATGTGATTAAAAACAAGGTTGCTCGCCGAACGATTTATGCTCATGAGATACTAAAACTCATCAGAGACGTGATCCTGTCTCCTAAACAAAGTGAACACTAAAGCATCTTTTTATGCAATAACACAACAATGAACATTCCAGTAGAGTTGGGTTGAATTCAATCCAGTACAAGTTATTAGGAGGTCGTACAAGTATGACTTGGGTATATATATAAAACCATTGAACTAATTTAAGGAATATACGGTAGTATACGAACAATAATAGCGGCGTGAACTTTTCGTGGTCAGCATTCAGCAAACACTCACTCTGAAATTTCATAGTCTTGAAACTTCTGATACAAAGTGATAAAACATCTCAACAGACARCTCCTGTAATCCATTTACAACTCTATACACATCTGTCGAAAAGCAATTGTACATATTGTCAAAATTGGCGCTGCTAATACTGTTCTCTCATTGTTTATCTACAAAGTCTTCCGATCTTGCTCAGATGCTGTGCTGTTCCAGCAAAGCATACGAAATCTCCTCTTGAAAATGGCTTGGACTAGGCGATCTCCAGTTCGTCGAAGCAGGTGGCGACCGAATGAGGGACCTCAGCCACTTGCTTTGGATCTCGCAAGCGCTGGGATTCACAACGTTGGGTGGCGCTGCCAGCGTAGATGAGTCTTTAAACCACTCCCATCCCTGCTCGGCATTCTGCACGGAGTTTAGGGTTTCCAAATTGGTCTGCACCCCAGTTGTGTTGATGTGGCAGATTGAGTCGAGGAGCATACCCGGTTGGGGTTGCGAGACGACGTCGTCAACTTCGTTGGGACCACTGCAACTGAACGGCGATGAAATCTCTGAGAGGGTACGGAAGTGACCTGAAGGGCAGCGTCTCGGAGACGCCGACAGTTCCAGAATCTGAAGCGAATTAGTGTGAGTGGAGTGGWGTGGGGAAGTAGCAGCTATGGCTGCCAGCAATAACTTGGCCTCCTCCTTCACAAATTTCACCTTGGCTTTCTCGTCCAGTCCTGGCGGTGCCGTGGGCCTCGTGGAAAGAAACTGCAGCGAAGTGTCAAGGAAGTTGAGCAGGTCTGGCCTGCCGTAATGGTAAAAGGCGGCATCCACGGCGCGCGCAGCTTTGGCTTCCGACTTGAAGTTCCCAAAGTCTTGCTTGTTCTTGTGCTTGGGCGGCTTCGTCTCGGCTACCCACGTCCTGCGATCGGGTCGGTGGCGGACGCCGTTGTATTTCTGAAGAGGATTCCCCCGGGACGTGTCTTCTACGGCTGGTGAGTGTGACACTTGCAGGAATTGGTTGAATGCTGTTCGCCGTCGTTTCCCTGCGCGGGAAGTTGGTTGGGTTTTTCGACTGAGGAGATCTACCACGTCCACTTGCACTTGCCAAAACATGAAGTGATCATCGGTTTGGGAGCTTGCCGGGACAATTCGGTCATGTGATCGGGGATACAGCAAGGAATCTATGATGCGCGTATGGGGGTGTACTCTAACATGTGGAAGGAATGCTGTCATAGTGGTTTCTCGATTCATTCCTGCAATGCTATATCCTGTTTGCGGGAGATGGAGAAGGGATTGTCGAAGGGAATAGCGAGAAAAGGAGGATAGGGGTCTTCCCTGCGTCCCGGCCTTGATGGATGGGGACAGGGCGCTTCCACTAAGAGTTGTAACCGCGCTGCTATGATCTCT
>VACF01002275.1:38569-138900 GCA_006891605.1 Pleurozium schreberi
GGSTGAGATCGAAAYGAAGCGAAAGGTCTGGATCAGGAGGTAGAATCGTGGCGTAGGCGCAGACCYTGTAGATTTGGAARCGTCTTCCACCTCCTGCTACGTGGTCTAGACGTTGCTGCATGTCAGGAATCAAATCTAGTGCCAAGCAGGAGTTTTTGATGGCGACAGCCATGGCAATGGAGGAGAGATCGAAAGATAGAGATGGGATCGGAGTGCGTGGAGGTGCACTCACTTCAGCAATACTACAACCTAGCAAATGGTCACGTTGGTCTACAATTGCAGATGAATTTAGTGAGCGAGGGAACTCAAGGTGGCTATTAAAGCAGACACAGATCGATGTTGGACACGAAGCGCTCCTGCCAATTCAAGTGGTGATCGAGGAGAKGACGAGCACCTACTCGTCTAGTTTTCCGAAAGCTGCCRGTTCAATTTCATGTACAGACAGCCCTCTCCGACAGAATTTGTCGATGGACGGACCAAAAGGGGCGGTAGGGGCCGGTGGTGGGAGAAGGAAAGGCGGAGAAGAATCGAAGAAAGGGTGGCGGGGTGGTAAAGGAATCGAATTTCTGATTCCAGGGAGTTGATTCCACCGACATGACTGGCTCTCTACACGAAAGAGTGAAATTAGGTTGCCCTCACTAATTTCTCGACATTCTACACTATATGAATATTTTTTTGGTTGATGAACGAGAATGCACTACTTTTGAATTATGAATTAGTTATTGGTGTAGTTGGAACTCATGAACTCATAAGGCCATATATTGAGACCTTTCATAGTCTCATTTCTATCTTCAACTCAAAGATAAATCGCTTTATCTCTTTACTAGTATTTTTTTATAAGCAGGTAACAACACCAACTTTTAGAATGGCATTGTAGGATCACTATGTTAGCATTATTTATTTATTTATTTCAATTACTATTTTTTTAAATCAATTTTCCAATAACTAGCATTCTGTCTCAAAATCTGCAAAAAGTCTCAATATAACGAATATGGCCTTTCATGTGTACAAATGGAAGTATTTGTAGAAATATTTGTTGACTTTTGATGGCTTATGGAGTAACTTTCTTGGGATAAGGCAACCTAATTGTAAAGGCCCAACCTAATTTCACTATTTAGTGTATAGTGATGGAGCTTCAACAACAAAGAATTTTTCTATAAATTTCTCGATGTAGAACCATAATAATTTCTAGAGGAAGATTATCTTTTGACATTCAAGTTGATTTTTTTTGATAGCCATGTTTGTTTGTCAATGAGTTTTGATTTTATGATCATGTACTGGGACATAAATACTTAAATTATAGTATTGTAATAGACAAACTACATTTTGTGTTTTGTTTTTGTTTTTAATTTTGAAAATTGAATTTACAAAAGAACTTCAAAATTTTATTCTAGGGTAAAGATTCCAAAAGTGCTTGCAAAGTGAAAGGCCTCATGACTTTCACCAAGTTAATCAAATTGGAATGATTAGGTGTCTACCTTGGCCATTGTGAAGGTTTTTAGTACTATTTTCTACCCAAAAATCCGAATTTGAGCTCAAAATTGAGATGCAAGGACTTCTACTAAAGTTATAGAGGCCCACGAAGAGATTTTCTAAAAATAGTAATTTGTCCACCCTCCACATGTGCTCAAAGTGCACTACCTTTGCACAAGTGTAAATAACTCAATTTTTTTTCCCAAAGCTAAAAATGGTTGAGAAGAAGAATCTTCAAGTGAGAAAAAATGGCTTTTTTTTGGAGAATTTTTTGAATTTTTTTACTATTTTAAAAAAATATCACATCAAAGTGTTCATTTTCTTGGTATTTTCCATCACTCTTTGAGTGTGCATAACTTTTGGAAATAAATTTTCCTAGGTCTGAATTTTCACACATGTAATTTTTTGAATGCTTTACAAATTATCCATATTTTATTTCATTTTTGAAAATTTTATTCCAAAAGTCACAGTATTCGAGTACTAAGGCCATTTTGACCCAAAAACGACAGGTGTTTCTTGCAACTACCCTGTAAGACAAAAACTAAGATAGAACCACCCATTACCAACCAGTTCCCCATGGCCAACCATAGATTGACTTATTTCTAGCCAAGTCTAGAATGTTTTTTTTTCATCTTTTCAAAGTTGGGACTAGAAGTTCATAATACATGTTTCAAAGTAGTGCAAAAAAAGGTAGGAAGCAGTGAGTGGAAAAGTAGTCTTTTGAGTGATTGGAATTGGAAGAGTCTAGAGATCAGCCATGGGTCCGAAACACTTTTTGCCTTTCAAAATTCATAGTAATTTCAATTAATGCGATAAAATTACCAAAGTTTTGCAATCCTCATCATTTTTATCAACACACCTCTAAAAATGTTTACCTTGCATTCCATTACTTTAGATTTGTCCAAATTCCTTATTTAGTTAGTTATAGGTGGTTCTACCTTATTCCTAAAATTTTATTTTTGCCTACTCACATAAGGGTGAGAGCATCGTAAGACTCAGCCAAGGCAATTTCGGCAAATCTAGAAAACTCGAAAATTCATTTCATATTCCGACAAAAATTTGTCAGACCTGCAGTCGTCGTCGTCGAATGGGGTACGCGAATTCTTGTACTCATACGGTAGGAGTACATACATATACGTACTTTGGCCACGGGTCGTGGACGACGGGACCTGCTGAACGAGGATTAGTGCTTCGATTACGTGAGAGACGCCGGATTAGTGCTAATTGCGTATTGCGTTTGTGCTTCTGTTCTTGTTTTCCGTCCAGGTGCTTGTGCATAGTGGAGTGTAGGTCTCTTCGGAGAAAAGACGGCGGAGAGCCGTGGTGCATTTTGTCGTTGAGGAGCGAGGGGTGAATTAGGTTAGGTGTTGCGATCTGCTTGCTCGGCTGTTGCATTTCTCAAGAAGAACAAAGGATTTAGTTATAAGCTGAATTTGAATGGAAGAGTGAGCTGAGATTTGGTTGATGGTAGAAGAGGGAGAAATTGTTACGACTTAATGGTGGCGAATCACAAGGTTAAGCAGCTTGTGAGAATTTTCTCCTCTGGTTGATGGAGGCGGAGAAACTGAGGTGCGGGTTTTGCGCGGGAGTTTCAAAACGCTGGAAAGGTTCGTCTATGTGCGATTTTGAATGTAGTTGTCGTGTTCGCATATATGGTGGTTTGGGACTGCTGCTGAGTTTCGGGTTTTTGCTTCCTCTGAGGGAGAGAGTGCAATGGTGTGTAATTGCGAAGAATCGGAAGGCGACTTTTATCTTTGTTTTTTGTTTTTAGGATGCAAGCGGAGAATCTGACRTTCGGATTTTRTCAGGGAGTTTCAAAATGCCATATAGGTCGTCTGCGTGCGGTTTTGATTGGAGTTACGGTKTTTGACATGGATTGTTGATACAGTAACTGAGTTTTTTTAAATTCCCCATATGCAGGGGATGTGAATGACGGCACTACATTTTGTTGTGCGAATTGTGGAAGGAATGGAGGCTTCGGCACGTTGATGTTTTCCGGAGTTGGATCTTGAAACGAATCGGCCTGGTCATTTGCGGGAGCCGAGTAGTGGTTGAGATTGCTTGGGACTTGATTTAAAATTGCGAATTCAAGGTGGAAAGGGAAGTGGTTGCCTTTCTGAAGCGATGGATGATGAGTGGGGATTTAGTATGGAGGAGTTRGACTCGTTGGAGAACAATGCGAAGAGGCAGTTTGCCGAAAGGCAAAGGTCGTCTTTCGCGGCCTCTGTGCCGCCACCCGAGCCCTCGTTTGGCTACCAATACCATTGTCGGCCTCCTGCTTTCTCTTCTCCGCTGAAGCAGATGCCTCACTCGCCCTCCAAGAGCTTAGGCCGAATTTCTAAATTATCGGTGAAATTCTTCATGGATCATCCAGGTCGAATTGGTGTTCAAGCCGATTATAACCAGGTGAATTGTGCAGTGTAGAATTGTTTCTTCACTTACTAGCCAGCTCAATTTACAGTCTCAACGAGCGTCACTACGAATGTCCGCGAACTACCGAAGAAGCGGATCTCTCGACCAATTGTTTCTACTCTAGATTGACTTGATATGAGGTGGCGTTTTGTAGACTGTGTGCACGAAGCAATTGCATGAGGAATTTTCATTTGATCACAGATGCTGTAATGATCTGTCAATAAACCCTTGATAAACCCTGTCGGAGATGGTCAGTTCATCACTTTCACAGCTGTTCTCATCTCTCACAATTTGTTGTGCTTTGCTTGCAGCATCTTGTAGGTGKTTACAAGACGGTACCAGGTCACGAGTGGGATTCTAGTCGTCGGTGGGTTTATGAACGCTTTGGTTGTCAGTTTTGTCACCTTTACAGTTTCCAGACTTTTCCGGCATCGGCATTTTATTTAATCTGTTACTTTGTCTTGAGTGCAACACGGTCTTATAGTTGGTGTGGGTACAGAATCTGGCATTTTCCCGCAAATCGTTTCGAGGAGTTGGTCAGAAGAATCACAACCTTACCGGAGGTCTCTGTAGACGTATGTTCCTAGATGTCTACTCGTTCCGGAATTTGCTTTGTTTCTCTCCGTTCAGAGGTGTTCTTATATTTCCCTTGCGGATGATCGACACTTCAACAACTTCAAATTCTTCCACAGAAGTAGCCTTTTTCGTTCTTGCATTGCTGGTGCTTCAGAGTTATAGGTTTTCATCAATTGTGAAATTTTTGCAGTTAAAAGCGACGCCACCATTGATACTGCCGTCATTTACAATACAAGACCAGCGACAGACAGGTTCCCGCCTTCCTCACCTGAACAATATTCGTTTTCCACATGCAAGTCGCAGATCCAGTTGTCTTTGTTTCAATAATTAGGTGGCATAAGCTCATTGTCAGCGAACTGAGGAAGCCACTCTTGACATTATAAAATGAGTCGTCGATTTATATGTTATCCATTTGCGGTCATACATGCAAAGCATTTGCACTTCAAGTTCATTATTGCATGATTGTGGAGTTTTGAAATCCTCAATTAGCCTAAATTTGCATCTGTGAACAGCATCGAATATGAATCCGCTTAGCAGCCCATCAAAACTTGCCCAACGCCCACAGGTTGATCTCCCAGAACGTGTTGAAGAGCAAATCTTATCTAGCCCTCCTCGTCTGCACCTGTACAAAGAAAGTCCGCAGAAAAATCCTTCCAAGAGTCCTACGAAATCCAAGGGATCAGGCTTAGTGGCCCAAATTTACTTAACAAGCCCAGATCTTGTTGCTGTCAGGAGTCCCTTTAATCAGGTAAGTAATTTCCAGCATATAGCATTGACGATTTGATTTATTTCCCTAAGGTAAGGGGTTCTAAATGTGCTCAGGCTCTAAAATGGAGCACCTCCTTAAATGTACAGTTCTTGTACATGTTACTTCTTCGTAGCCTTCAGCAATGTACAAACAATGTACATTTTAGGAGGTGCTCCATTTTAGAGCCCTATGCTATTTCAACTTCAAAATTTTATAACTAATTCCATAAAGCTCCAAAAAATATGAAACAACTTGGGTTATATGTCAATTCCACTTGTCGTTTAAGGAATTTTTACTGAAAAACATATTTTGAGATGTTTCACCTCCCCAAATTTCAGTTCTAGCCCTTAGATGCTCCAATATGGACCTCCTACCTTACTCTGAGCAATGWCCAGAGTTAATTGTGTCGACGTATGTACAATTTTGTAGCTCGCTACGTGTGCTTATCTATTTTACACTTTTGGATCAGTTCTTCCTATCTCTAGAACAATTCAAGTCCGTGGACTGAAATCAGCTGTGTATGTTTTGAGTACATCATTGTCATTGCGACTCTCCTGAGCGTAATGCAATCAGTATCGTGAGCTGCAAGTTGACCAGAGTTGTGGTCTGTATCGTTTTGCAGAAAGTAAAGGAGGCTTGCCAGTCTATGCCTGGAAGAATATGGAATGCTGAAGATAGGTGAGCTTGCTCATAAGTTAGTAATATATGTTCAAGTTTGTCTTAYAAATTTTCTTGTTTCCGGATATAGAGAAACCTCTGCAGACACAAGCAGAAGGAATATGTGGCCTTTCACATTGCGAGTTGCCAATGTAGGCTGTTTTGGTCTTCTAGCCAGTGAAACATGTGTTGAGTAATCGTTTCATGAAACCATAGGGTCTGGGTGATTCCAAGGAGCAAGATGGAGGAACTTGTGCAAACCCTATACAGAATCCCTGTTACGGTTAGTATTACTGTTGAATYGTGAACACTTTACACAAATATGTTTTCTGTATCTTGATATATTTGCAAATTCGCTGTTTCTGCATTTCTCTTGTCTAATCCTATGTGTACTTCGTGAAATGAGAGGATCGAACAACAAGCAATTTTTTGTCTGTTGGTGATCGTTTCCAATTCCTTGATTCGCTGATTATGAATTGCTTGATGCATGTCTTCTTCTTGTGCTGGCCTGCAGGTTGAAGCAGTGCCCCCCTTGTGCCTTCCTAAAACATTTCCAGTCAAAAGTGGTTAGTTTCGCTCCTGTTGCTATCCTTATTGTTTATCAAGAGTTCTTGTCAACGATGAGTTCTTTTTGGATCTTTCTACGAGAAATCTTGTGATACTTCACTAGATTGTCGTGAGCTAAGCGGAGATACTGTTTTGGATGTCCAATTCGCAATTCATATTTGCTATCATATTGTGTATGGATTTACATTTGATTGTGGATGTTGTTCTTTACTGGAGAGGTTCGAGACCTTCATTAATGGTCTTGATACACTGGTATGCAGAAGGGTTAAAGGTCTCCCAACCTGATACAGAATCTGTACCAAGTTCTTCGCAAACGAAGCCTGAGTCTGTAAATTTATCCAAGTATACGATAAAATTGTTTCTCCATCAAAGTGGTGACTTGGCAGCCAAGTTCGAATATAATGCGGTAGACTCCCAGTTTCTTTTGTTTACTCTTTCTCATTTAGTCGCATATATCCTGCACACTGTCTTTTCGCTATGTTTTGTTAGCCACTTTTTTCGGCTTTATATTTTGTTACCACGAGATGTTAATATATGTTGTAAGTGCCGTACTTGAAGTTTTATTGCTTCTACAGAAACTAGTTGCTGTAGTGCGAACCATTCCAAGAGCAGAGTGGAACCCTAAAGAACGGTAATTGTAATATCTTTGATATTTTTTTCAAAATTTCAATGGATCTAGTGATCATTRTTAATCATCTGCATTATTATGTTCAAAGATATGACGCGGTTCTCTGGAGTAGCTTAGCAGAAGTATCCTGATTTTGTAGAGTTGCATGGCAGRCTGTGGCTCTTCCCAATTTCATCCTTATCAGAAGCTGAGATAATTTTGAGTAAAGTCACCGATGGAGATGTGCATGTAAGTTCTCTTCATGCAACCTGACTTCTTGTTTTATTGTCTGAGTGAACTTTGTCGTCAATGAGAGGAAAGTCTCTCTGAACGAGAGCAGATTCCTTGTATTTTTAAATCCAAGAGACTGGCGTCAGGTTGAAAAATTGGAACCCTTGGTACGGCGGGCTATTGAGGCGACTGCTGCTGTTCCAAATTTGCAAGGTACCTCATCTTGTCTTGGTCTTTCGAATTGTCTTTGTGTTTTCTGTAGATCTCATTGGATATCCCTTAGGAGTTTGGAATTTTCATTATTTCTTCTTTGCCTGACGCAAGTACTTAGGGTTTCACTCCCTTGCTTTCTGTACTTCATGGCTAGGTGAGATGAATGTCTCTTTATCTTACTGCCGAAGGAGTGCTGGTGTAAAGTAGAGTTCTTGGACTCTGTTTCTTTGTTACGAATGTTTTGATTGGCATGGTTCTTTGGGTCCTGGCGTTTATGAGGACTGGCTGCGCAGAAAAGTACAATGAAATCCCAGCACAGCTAGAGTCAAAGCTACTTCAGTTTCAACGGGATGGTGTTAGGTAATATTTGCGCCTATCCTACATTACATGTTTATTTATTCTTGAGGTCTTATCAGTTTGAATATGCTTTTCTGATGTTTGAGCATGGTATGACACGCAATGCTGACGAAAAGAGATCTATCGATGCTAACCACTGCTCTCCCTACAGAATCGTTATACGGCGTTCTTCTTGCTCTTTTGAAATTTATGAGTTCACGATCTTGTCGATATGCACTCCAGGTTTGCACTTCAGCATGGCTGCCGCGTTTTGATAGCAGACGAAATGGGTCTTGGGAAGACTTTGCAGGTTGTTGCTGCCAATAATCACTCTTTCATTTCGTTTCCTAGGGTACCTGAGAATCATGCGTATTTCTTGTTGGTAGAATTACCTTAGAAATGTTGATTAGAGGTGATGTTACTTCTCACGTGTGATGTTACATGCAGAGAGTCTTTAACCAGGGTAGGGTTCATTAATTATTGTTGTCTACCCGGCTACARTTACAAATCTTGGAACTATTGGATATCCAACCTCTTTGTCTATGGATTGGCAAATGGGCGTCCTAGCGTAGAATKTAATTGGCATTTTCTGGTTAAATTTGGCGATCGATGAGGACTCTTGTCCAAATGATATACCCCCGTCTATGATGTGGTGTTTTGCATAGTAATGAGGCATGATTTGCAGGCGATTGCAGTGGCATCATGCTTAGAAGAAGAGTGGCCGGTTCTAATTGTAGTCCCTTCATCGTTGCGTKTACAGTGGGCAATGGTAAGCTTTGGGGCACTCCTGTCATCAATTAGTACAGTAAGGTGCTAATGCGTTATTCTCGACTGGGGTTGGCTGTGTTTGGAAGTCGCGATGCAGTCGCTACTTGAACTGACAACCTCTCTGCGTTGTTGTCAGGCACTCCATCAATGGCTGGATGTCCGTCCCGACAACATTACGGTGAGGCTCAAGATGCTTTGTGCTTACATGCCTTTTCGAAATATCCAGTTGTTAAGTTGGTGCTATTCCTTATTTGTCACGTAATATTAGAATCACCCAGGGTTACTACACCTAGCTGATAATGGTTTTATGTCGTGCAGGTAGTTATGTCACAATGTTCAATCTCAAACAAAGAAGGTTTTAATATCGTGCATTCGACTGGCAAGGGTCCTGTAACCTTGGATGGCTTATTTAACATCGTGTCGTATGATTTAGTATCAAAGTTGAATGATGCGATCAGCGAGGCCGAATTTAAGGTAAGTTAGCAAAACCACAAATTTGAATTTGGATCCTTGTTTTTTGCTGATTGGTTTACTGGTATGACTTTAGATAGTTCCTTTTAAGTCCAGTTACAGTATTCTTTACAGTAGGCTAATCGTTTCTTCTGGCCTWTTAAACCAACAGATTCTGATGTGAAAACTGATACTTAAGATGGTTTCTGGTTCTAGGGTTTGCAGACGTCAGCGCCTCAATCCTTTATCACTGAAGTTGACTTTATTACTTGCAGATCATAATTGCAGATGAGGCACATTATTTAAAGAATGGTCAAGCGAAAAGGACAAATGCTTGTGTGCCCCTACTTCAGGCGAGATCTACACTCAGTTTCAGTTCGAAACTATTGGTCTTTTATAAGCGCTTTCAGTGCGCTTTTAATATGCTTGCAGTGTGAGGACTAAATTGAATGAGTTGTAACTGAGTTCTACGGGCGATTGTGCAGAAAGCCAAGTATGCTGTGCTTCTTACTGGAACTCCGGCACTTTCTCGTCCTATAGAACTCTTCAAGCAGGTCAACTGCAGACCTGCATAACTTTTACTTCTTTCTTTTCTTAGCTATGCTCTATTGCCTCATGATTTGCCCAGACATGAAGAATGCAATAATCTGGACAAAATTTTTGTGCAGTTTCTTTTTTCTTTCTCTCTCGCTTTTTGAATTTAGTTTTCTTTTGGTCTACAGCTGGAAGCATTGCAACCAACAGCGTACAGGAGTATACATGAATATGGCAATCGTTACTGCCTCGGAGTGAGTACCTATCGTCTCTTGCGTTCTATAGATCACAATGCTCCTCAATTTTTTTCATTTTTTTTCATTCTTTTGGTAACTTCCATTTCCAACATGTTATTCCATGCAGGGGCACTTTGGGATGTATCAAGGATCAAGTAATCTTCAGGAACTTCATGGACTTGTAAAGTCAACAGTAATGATTCGAAGACTGAAGAAGGACGTTTTATCCGAGTTACCTCAGAAACGACGTCAACAGGTTCTACCTCGTATTCCATGTCCCACAATTCTGATTGCGATAAACTTCCGTATGCTATGACTTTGAAGTTTGAAACTTTTCCTGCAAGGCTTAGAGTTGCAAATCCCTGTGAAAGTCTTGTACCATCAGGCTTTCATGCAATTTGCTGTTACGCCTAAGTTGCATTTTTAATTTGGTAATCAAGTTCTCTGGATATTGCAGGTCTTTATTTCATTAGAAGACAAAGGCATCAGACTCATGCGAGCTCTTTTTAAACAGGCATGAATCATATTCCAAACTCTGGTATTAAGCTGGTAACGTATATGGCAAGACAGGAATTGAATTCTCCGCTATTGATGTTTCTTGCCAAAAGGAATTCAATGTGATCTTGCTATTTTATCAATGTGGTATAACGTTGTGGTCGTTTGCGGTGTAATGATGGAGCAGCTGGAGGGAATCAAGAATTCTCTTAAGACTTGCACGGAAGACAATTTTGAGAAGACGAAGTTTGCTGAGAAACAACTACTCACTAAGGTAGTCTGGTTTTGCGTCGCCATTTACTTGAGAAAGTGTTGGTTCCTTTTTTGCTTAAACAGCGAAGGGCACTTCATTGCTATCTCCAGAGTGCAGTATAGTTCTTGCAGATGTGGTGACCTCTTATGGTGAATTGAAGCTCATGATGAGTTCGTTTTGAAGCCTTGATATTTTTTCTTGCACATATGCTTCCCAGATTTATACAGAATCAGCTGTCGTGAAACTCCCAGCTGTAGAGGAGTATTTAACAACAATGATTGATGTGCGTGAGAAGYCTTCAGTCTAATCAATCTCCTCTTTCCATTTTGTTCCATTTTGGTCGTCCGTTTCTGTCGTCGTTCCGCGTGCAATTTCRTCGTTCATGGATTGAAACATTTCTGATTACGATGTATTTGACGTATGTCAAGAGCATTAGATGATTCCTTCATTTTCTGATTGCTTGGGTGGATTCTGATGCAGGCAGAATGCAAATTTTTGGTATTTGCTCACCATCAAAGTATGCTGGAGGGGATCGAGCAACTGTTCCTGGTATGGACAATACTCGGACAAAAACTGGGATTAATGGGTTGCATTGCCTCATTTGGCCCATTCTTTTTTTGGCACAATTTGGTTCCATCACAAGGAATTGGATAAAAGCAACTGCTTATGGCCTGTTTGAACCTCCCTTCTAAAATTTTGCCGGGTTTTATCGGAGACAAGCACATATTTTTTAAGATTATGACCTTACGTGTTTTGATTGGAATATTAGAAAATTCAACCTATTTTTGTCCTGCTCTTGAGACTGCAGAAGAAAAAAGTCGGTCATATACGCATAGATGGGGGCACACCGCAATCAGCTCGCCAAGCACTAGTTACTCGATTTCAGGAAAATGATAATGTCTATGCCGCGGTGGTAAGTCTTGTTAAACGTTGCAGTCGTTTTACCATGCTGAGTCGAATCTGAGTGTGCTCACTTTGAGTGATACTGGAGCTTCATAATACAACCTGCGGAGTCTCCATCGTTAGAACTCACTATCTTGAGAAATGGGATCTTGCAGCTTGGAATACGTGCAGCAGGTGTTGGATTGACACTGACGGCTGCTAGCACCGTCATCTTTGCCGAGATGTCTTGGACACCTGGGGACCTTGTTCAAGCGGAGGATAGGGCTCACCGTATTGGCCAGGTCTGCCTCTCCTACTTTCGACCATTCTTTAGTGTTGTCCGATTTTCAAGGCTTAAATTCATTGTACAAACTAAAGTCGAGATACAGGAGTTCACTGGCTTGCGTTTTATTTTATGTTCCTAGAGTATGAACAAGATCGAGATCGCGATCAAGATTTATGAATCCAAAGTGCGTTTGTTTTTGACGTAGTCCTGTTGGCGATTTAAGACCTGTCGCACTGTATGGCATCCTTAACCATAGTACAAGGCTTGGGGCGTCTAGTCTTTTTTATCGGGGTGTCTTGGTGGGGCTTCAGCAGGAAGGTTGATTTATGTTAACGCTAACTGTAACCTTGAATCTGAAGTGTTTCCTRAACAGACCGTATGTCAGATCGCTTGGCCAATTAGTTATAAGTTTTCTACACTAAACTTCCGTGTTGGATGGACCAGGCTTCTTCTGTCAATGTGTATTACCTCCATGCACATGACACCATCGACGATATTATCTGGTATGCTTTCCTAAATACCGGGGCATTTCGCTGCTCCTCTTGAAATTTACTCAAGAGAGCCGTTATAGTTTCTCATTCTTATCTAACATAATAATTTTGTGTTTGATATGTGTAGGGATACTGTCCAGAACAAATTGGAGAATCTTGGCCAGGTCTGAACTAACATTTGGTTCCTTGTAGTGATTTGTCTTGTTGGCTTCGACTAATTTCCGGTCATTTGCTTCTTCTAATGTTGCATATTCAAAAATGAGTCGTGTGCAACGGATTTGTTAGACTCCTCTGTTCACAATCTAGGCAGTCATCTGCGATTGAGTTCTGATTCATTCATATTGTTTACAGGTGCTAGACGGGCAGGAAGATACCTTGCACGTGGCGGCGCCCCCTAAGACGTATTCTCATGTATCGCGAGGGCAATCGACTCTGAACTCTTTCTTGCAGCCTGYTCCCTCTTGTGAAGGACCTTCAACTTCTGCTTCTGCTCTGGAGCCGCTGTTGGATCCCGACCTTGTTGAAAGAAACACGCATGTGGTCTCTACTGAAATGTCCAGCGAGCCAAGCATAATGTTCGATGGACAGTTCTATCCGCCASCACTGGGAGAGAATCTGGAAAGAAACGTAGAAGACGACGTTCATGAAATGCCTCCTGACAATAAGCGGAAAAGACTCTTCTGAGAAGTCACATAACAGAGAAGGTGAAGGTTAATTTGGCGTTTAGCAAGTTATTAACACTTGAAATCTATCCTTTCATAGCAGCAGCTGAGGAGACCTCAAAGGTGCTTCTCATTTACGAACTACTCGAGGGCAGCTCTCGTTGCTGTAGCTTTCAATACCCCATTTTTGTGTACATACAGTAGCTTGCGTACAAGTACTGTAAATGTTTCGGATCGTTATTATTGGAAGCCCAGGCTTTTTTCAGAGGTTAATTTTTTCTCCGTGAATAAACCAGGGCAGCTATGAAAATGTTATTGTTTTGCTTGATTCAAGATCTAATACTACCTCCATGAATAGGTCTCAGTTTGATTAGATGCATCATCTAAATACAAGAGACTTGGTCCCCGAGGAAAATTCGGTTCCCAAGAGATTGACCGTGTAGTAAGGTAGGAGGTCCATATAGCGCCCATGTAAGGGCAAGGTGAAACTGCTTGAAATAATTTTCAGTAAATTTTTCTTGAAAGACAAGTGAAATTGGCATCTAACCCAAGTCGTTTCATATTTTTTAGATCTTTCTGGAATTAGTTATGAACTTTTGAAGTTCCAGAAAAGTGCATTTCAATGGGCTCTAAAACTGACCACCTCCTCAAATGTAGAGTGCTTGTACATTGAAGAGTGCAAAATGTACCTCCAGAGCTTGATTGGTTTTAGAACTTGCTCCATTTTCAGACCTCACCTTAGTGGAAAAGTCTCACGTCAAAGTAATTTTTTGTCATGGAGTAAGATGAAAGACTCCAATTCTATTTCTTTGGATTGGCGTAAATTAACCCTTCAACGCTCAGACTCATTGGAGCGCAAGTAGGACACCTTCAAGGTGAACAAATTATGCCGTGAGGAAATGGAGAGATACTGGACATTTCAGATTAATAGTGACCGTAAGATCTGCAAGATGATGCTTGAATTTCGATTCTTATGGTTTATAAGATGACAGAAGTGTTTCGGATAGAAAAGTTATATTAACCACTAAATGTCCAAGGCCTTTTCTTAGCTTCTCATAACTTGCTCTAAATTGAACAAAAAGTCAATATTTTGATAAATTTTATTGATTTCTTTTGGATTGTAATTTGCACAAATTTAACCTAGGCATGTTTGAGATTATATGGGAAAGAAAACAAAAAGAATATCACTTACGGATTTCAAATATAAATATAAGGTTTCATCACGAGAAAATGGTTGTCAATGTAAAAGGCATTGTGGTGTGCAAGGTTCTTTTCAATGTAAAAGAAAAAGTAGTGAACAAAATGGTTGTCAATGTAAAAGGAAATGACAAAATGTAAAAGACAAAAGCGAAAAGTAAAAGTGGAAAACTTCACCACCTATAAATAATGGGATTCATTTGGCTTTCAACTCACAATTCTCACTCTCTTCTCTCTTTCCACCTAATTCTCTCAAATCCTTCATTTCCTTCACATACATTATAGTTTCTCCATCTTAGTAGTCTTTCATCTAAAAGCCTCAAGAGAGTTTTACAATGGCTTTCCAAAACCGTCTCTTTATCATGTTTGTCTTTGCTTTGTTTGTGGCTTTGCCATTCTCTTTTGCAATGGTAACTGAAAGCGGTGAACAAGAGCGCAATGTGGCTCCGGCCCCATTAGTGCACTCCCGAAAACATGGCCCTTTAGGCCCCCATCCACCTCCGGTCCTTGCTCCAATTGCCACTCCATCCATAGCACCAACAAGCTCCGATGTGTCCCAACCACAAGACAATGTTGCCTCGGCCCCACTTGACTTGGACAAACACGGCCCATTCCATCATCCCAACTTGCCTCATCCATTGCCATTGCCCAATTCGGGTTGTGATCCATCAAGTGATTCCGATTGCCCTTGCTTGCCTTGGCAAAATTGTGTGAATGCAAATCCATAGTAAGTTGTGGATGCCAACACAAATTTAGCATGTTTGAGGCAAGAAAAATGAGGAGCTCTAGATAGAAATGCTTTGAACATTAGGAAGAAATATAAATTCATAGGAAGATTTTTTGGGATACTAGAAGTATCAAATACAATATAATTATGTGTAGATTGAACAATACATATGGATTCTAGTGGATTCAAATTGTAAGACCATGAGCTAAATATAGCATCCCATTTGTTGGTGATTACTTTTTTCTAAATCATTTATTTGGCATCATTTTATTTACAATTGAATTTTCATTCAATTCAAGTAGATCGACTCCAATCAACAAGCACAATAAGTCATTGGATGTGATATGAAGGTCCCTACTTTGAATTTTTCATTTGGAACAGTTTGGTATTTGTTTGGTGTATGACATTTTTTCATTTTTTGGTGATTAGAATCTATGTACCTTACATAAAAACAAATTAAAGGGCAGTATATTTGAAGGAAGAGTGGCCCCATTCAAATAGAGTCTAGGTTGAGGTGTTGTGAGGACCAAATTCAAGTAGGAGAATGTGAGGGATGGTCCCGGGGATGGTGTGAGGTTAAGTTATCATCGTTTAATTGTAGAATTTGGAGGAGTCCACGACATGTATTAAAATAGCATTTGCATTTTCTCTACCAAATTGATTCCTGATGGAAAGTTGTGGTTCACAGTTTTGGAGTCTACTGAACGGAATCTGCATTGTCGAGCTGTGAACATGACCGTCATAGAATTTCTGAAACTAATTTTCTAAAAAATGTGAAATTTCACATAAATCAAGTATTTGAAAATCATTCCAAAAGTTAGCAATGAAACACGTACTTCGATGTGCACAGCATCCGCTGCCACTTCAAGGAATTAGCAACTCAATCTCAGTCTGTTTCACAAGCAAAATTGCACCAATAGTTTCAATTCTTCCCTTATGTACAGTGGAGAACTTTTAATTATAAAGCCGATGTAATATCCTAAAGCTRTCAAATGGGTAACTATAATTATGTATCTAGCTACACAAACGTGAAATAGACTACAATGGAAAATGATCACAACGCAAATGCAGGCAAATGATCAATCCTCCAGATGGAGACCACTACAGGAAAAACGTAAARCTGTACAGAATAGAAACGTTACTGCAAATCACAGACACAAATCAAAGACACTAAACACACACAGGATTCATTAAACAGACTGAGACCAATTAAACCTAATGAGGATTATTAAGACTAATTTACATGGGGCACCATAATCGCCGCTTCAGGTTGCAGGGACGACTGATTCGCCTGACATACTAAAAGCGCGTTGCCGTTCGCCGTGAAGCCCATGGCGTCCGGCCAAATGTCAAAAAAATCGTTGAAATACGGCATCTTGCCCTGCGAATTCGTCGCAAACGTCTCCGAAGCATCACTCGCAGTCGACGTTGTGGGCAAGCCAGTGCTGTACCAGGTGGACGCTTCCATTCCAATGGATCCAAATTCATCTTCCAGTGCATCCAAGCCTTTGTTGGTGGCAAACATGCTCCTCGCGTCCGAAAGGTTCACGAGACTGGAAGCTTGTGGCGTCCCAGGCTCTTCGTTACGCCCCGAGACTACCGAGTTTTCTGACTCTGCTCGCTCGTCTGAGGGTAAAGCCACGTTGGGGATCGCAGCAGCCATCACGTTGGAATTCTGTAGGTACGCCGCCAYGGTTGCGTTTTCGGAAGATCGGAACGCCGGCATTCTGCACGTGACTTGCTGCATCAGCCCGTCGTCGTTGTGGGCGCTTTGGAGTATGAAGCTTGTGGAGACGGCGCCCATGTATCCAACTGGGTCAMTGCCAGTGAGGTGGTTGAAGTCTTGTATGAGTTCATTGCACGTAAGCCCTTCTCCTGCTGTTGCTSGTGTTGAAGAGGAGACGGTCAAGAGGTCTGCGACTTCCTTCTTCTTGCGTAAGACTTGGTCTGCGACTTGTTGCAATTCGGCGGCGCTGCAGGCGTTCAAGCGATCGTCCCAGAGAGAATTCTCCAAGTGGTTTGCGAGTTTGCGGTTGTGATCGGCTAAGTGTTGTAGGTCGGCGAGCAGTTTCTGAACCTGATTGTGGAGGAAGGTAGTGTTGTCCAGCTTTCGCTTCTCCCGCTCCTCTGGTGCCACACCCTTGTAGCGACTGAGAACGGAGTCGAGGTTGGGCTGGCCCCAGAGGAGAGGCGCGGACCCATCCATCTGCGGGTGGTGGCACATGACCGCCACGTCCACGCCACACAGGATGGAAAGCTCCTTGACCTTCTTCAGGAGACCTTTCTTGCGCTTGCTGTAGGTCGCGGCGCGCGAGGCGTCGCTCTTGATAGGAGGACCAATGTTGAGGACGAAGCCGTTGCGAACCCCCATGGCTCCAGGGAATCAATGAATTACCTGGAGGCTTGYAAAGGAGTTAGTTGAAGAACGGCAAGCAGGCTTGAAAGCTAGCGCGAGCGACCGTCGTCACACTGATGATGAAGGAAGTAATTGACTTAGGCCGCAAGGTCGGTAATCGATACGTCTAAAATCAAAGTCTGTATGCGAGCGAGGTCCTCAAGGGTGCTCCATGCAGCGCTCAGCACCAATATTAATATCCGCTAACACCAACACCACTGCACCACAACAAATATGTAGAAAAATTTAGAAATAATACACTGTAGCTCGACAATCCAATTGCAAATCAAACAATCTAGCTAGCCAGTCACGGAGACAAGTATTGAACCCTAACTTAATTTCCTCCTACACTACTAACAGGAGAATCCATGAATCTCTTGAATCGTACAACACAAACTCGGAGGTTCTTCCAACGGAGCGATCGAATGCCTAGCCTGGAGAGCTGTATGCAAGAGCGAGCCCATCTTCAATTCCCTCGTCAAACTAAATTTWCCAGGTTACAGGCACTGCAAAATCTTAGGCTGTACATAATTAATACAGATAGAACGGATAGCCCTGCAGCTGTTCAATGTGACCCACGCAGGAGCATTTCTCAGTTGAGTCCGTACCTGGAAGATCATCGCCTCACGACCCAGCTAGAGACACAACGAGCTCCTGTCCGGGGCAACAAGCGGGAGCAATAACGTTGGAGTCGGATAAGGACCAGCAGGCGTCTTGGCCGGCTAGCATTTATGGGCCACGAATGAATTGAAAATGCATGCAACGAATTGCAGACCCGAGAGGAAGTTTCCTCAGGAGCGRAGGAGGCATGCGGATGGGCCGGGATTTGTTGAGTTGTCGTGGGATAAGCGAGATCCACTCACTCAGATTCTAAGTTAGCTTTTAGACTAGCTGTTATTTTCCCACGAGCTACATTAGCTACGTACAGTACTTTACACTCTTCCAGACGGAGATCGACTTGTGGCTGGCTGCTTTGTCATTTTATTCTGGCATTGAAATCTCGTTTCATATGTTTCAAATAAAACAAAAAAAACAGACGGAGATCGACTCGTGACGACAGCATGTGGACGATCTATGTCGATCTAAAAATAAGAAAAGACCTCGCGGCGAGTTCTATATCGGGTATGCCAGCGGTTTGTCAGCTTGTGCAACTGCAGTTTCGGAGCACAGGTGGCAGATTGCAAATCAAATGGCCCATGAATCGACAGTACAAAAAGTAGAGTCGTGGAGTCTAGCTAGCTAGTCGTGCTAGCTTAGACTGAAAGCTAGCTTGCAGTACCTCTAAGCTAGCAGTAGTCTATCAGCTACTTGGTGCCCACTCCGTTCAGTCCGTTCACAGGGCAAGTAGAAGTGGTTACCATGTGGGAGAAATGTGACCATTACCACCTCCTAAGTGGTTTACCACTTAGGAGGTGGTAATGGTCAACTTTTTCCTTCATGGTAACCACTTCTACTTGCCCTGTGGTTGTCGACAGCGCCAGCATGAACTGGCCCCTTCGCTCGGCTACTCCATTTCATTCCAGGGTGCAAGTTGATTAATTTACCTTCTATACTCCTCCTATCTAATATGGGTCCTCTGATTGCAAATATGCATTCAGAACTTAATTGCATATTAATTGCAAACTCTGTCATGCGTGGAAAACAAATAAAAATCCAGGGTTTTCCCGAATGGCCGAGCGCGCGAGGGGGTCAGTTCACCCCGGCCCAGACAGGGCGCGAGACGGGCCGGGGCCGGGGCTAGCTTCGAAGGAGTAATTAAATAAGCTTACTGTATGATGGCTAGATCGATCATTCCATCCTTTTCCACCAGTGTGACTTGGTGTAACTAAGTTGTAGTTCACAAAGCACAATTAATCATGGGTTGAATCATGGCATATTAATTAAGTTTACTTCGATCTCACCAGATGCTAATTAAAGCTCATGATCACGGCAGTGGCGGTGGCAGTGCCATTGGATTTCCATGATATAATTATCCCACTGCGTGCTTGTTCCTTCATCGATCATTTCTCAACTTTCTAGAATCACGCAGCTAGCTTTCATGCATGAGTGTTTCCTACAGTTACTGAACTGTACGTCCACGGACGTCCATGTCCCGTCAATTCCGTTTCATTGGCTGCAAATAGAGTAGGCGAACCATCTTCAAAACCCCACCCCCCTTTCTTCAGTACTACTACACTAATGATGGTAAATAGTGTTACCCATACTAACTATTTTAGAAATGCTAAAAGTTTTTACTCTTCATGAATATTTTTACAATGTGCATGGATCCTAATAGTACTCTAGTTAGGAAAACTTTGTACCTATAGTTGGTAAAACTATTCAGAAAGAATAAAAACTTATGGCTGTTTTAAATCAATTAGTGTAGGTAACACTATTTACCATCATTAGTCTAGTGTGCCCTGTGCCGTTGCCACAGGCAAAATCAAAGTAAAAGTAATTTTTTAATTTTTGGATTAACAAAAATTTTGAAATTCAGTAACTTTCACCCCATATGTTCAAATGCCACAAAACCAAGCCCAGGCCCCTCCTTGCCGAGGGCTTTCTGACGGTACAAAGCACGCCATTTGGGGATGCATGGTCCAAAAGATCTCAACGTAACAAAACTAAACAAAACAAACAACTTGATTTTAAAGTATAGAACTATAGATAGTACAGTATGCCCTATGCCGTTGCCAACTTGCCACAACCAAAAGAAAAAGAAAAATAGTTTTTTAATTTTTTAAAACAAAAAATAACTCAAAAATCCATAACTTTCACATTGTAGTGTGCCCTATATTGTTGCCATAGGTAAAATCAAAGTAAAAGTAATTGATGCATAAAAACTTTGAAATTCAATAACTTTCAACCCATAGGTCCAAATGCCACAAAACCAAACCCGTGCACCCCTCCTCCATTGAGGGCTTTCTGGCGGTACCAAGCAATGCCCCTGAGGCCTGCATGGTCCGGATGATCTCAACATAACAAACAAAACAAACAAACAAACAAAACAAAACAAAACAAAACAAACAGCCTAACTGCCTAATTTAAAGTATAGATGTAGAATAATAAATTGTGCCCCATGAAATTGGCCCTACAGGTTAGATTTATCGCAAGAAAAAATGTAGGAATTTTTTATATTTCACACAATTTATTTTTGCAATTTCTAAATTCAGATTTGCAATCAAAGACCCTAAATTAGCGAAGAGGGTTTGAAAACATACCCTACTGATGGCTCAATATAGAAGCCTTTTTTTAGTATTACCCTCAAATATTACCTTGTGGGGTCCATTTCATGGGCATGATTTAGTGTCCTGCCAGTACTATAGGTTGTTGTATCTCCAATCACTTGTGGTTTACATTAATTACTGCTCACAACCTACAGGTACTAGTTGGAGCAACACAAATGTCCAAGAAGGGTACATTGAAAGCCTAAATGGCAAATTTCATTAAAAAGGCGGTATCCAATGTGTCATTTTGAGACCTCGCAATCTGAACTGTGAAGTGACATCTAGAACGGGTTTAGATTTTCAGACATCTATGACATACATAAATGTTCAAAATCTTTGCCATATTTAGATTTCAAACTGTGCAATTTGAAACATCTAGTACATTTATTGATTTCAGAAATCTATAGATTCCAAAATCTATGATAGTTTTAGATTTTAGACTACGCAGTCTCACTTGTAAAAAGTGCCAAAGTAACGGAATATTGACACTTTAATGCAATTGGCCATATAGAATGATCACAACGTGTACATCAAAAGCCACAATTACGAATTATCACTCTCATAAAAAATGTAACAAGCCTATGATCAAAAATAGAATGACCTACATATCAAAAATAGGTTTCATTAAATCTTCATGAACAATAGTTTCATTTTTGACAAAAAAAAAATATAAAAAAATTTTCAAATCTGACTTTCATAATTCAAGTCCCCTAGTCAGGGAAAAAAATTCCTTCAACATTGAGATCTGTCAAATATGCCTAATTGCTTGGGTGGTTGGAAATGGGTTGGCATCCCATATTCCACTTGCCATGCTCATGTTTTCATTACCTTGCTGATAGATGTGGAAACTAACCTCTAATTGCTTGAGGCACCAAATTCTAGTGTTGACAATACTTTGAATTTAAATATAACTTTATCAAATTTTTTTTTTTAATAATTTATGTTTTCGGATAATTTTTTTTCAAGATAAGTTTTGGCATCAGACATCCAATTTTGGAAATGAACAATTCTTGTTTTTATATTCAAGATTTTGTGTGAAGGTGTATATATATGTCAAATCTTGATTTTTTAGTATTGAGGGCCTTTGGAATTGAGCCTCAAATACACTAGATCTTGAAGGAAAAATCAAAATAGAAATTTGTTAACAACCAGTTTTCAAGTAGATTTTGAAAAGCCATAAATTGATTCATTTTGCGTTTATGCATATTTTGCCTTTTAATCTCATATTTTTTTGGTGACATGTTTATTAGATGTAACATGTGAAAAGGGGATTGAAAGACTTCAAATTACTTTACAGTTTCAACACCCTCATGATCAAGCATTATTATCTTTTAATCCACATTCAAGTGATATTGTTGTATTTTCTTTTTCCATCAATTCCATGTCATCTCTAACAAGTCTAGATTCAGTTTGTACAATTACAATACAAAAAAAAAGTAATAAAACATATCAAAATGTTTATGTTTTGTTTAATTTCTAGAAAATTCCAAGAAGCTTAAATAGGCCTTGGATATTTAGGACATTTGGGGCTTAATGTGAAAGTTGCATTTCATGCAAAACCTAGCGATCTACTATTTAACCCCTCAATGCCCGAGCAGACATTTTTTGGTTGTTGTCCAACTACGGGCAAAAATTTTGTCCGGGAAAAAACTTTAAAATTTTTTTTTTTTTTTTTCAATTTTGGGCTCTTTTTCAACATTTATATTCAAAACTAAGATCTCTATGTTCAAACAAATATTATAAGTGAAATAGCACAAAGTGTTTAAAATTTGCCTAGTGTTGAAAAATTTACTATTTCAAGAAAGTGTTGGTGTTCTCATTACTAGATCTTATGCGTTTTTTTACAAATCAATAGAAACCACAATTTTGATCAATCAGAACAAATTTCAAATGCTGAAGATAGAAATTGTAATTTTGGTGAGTTTTTTAAGTTATATCCTTAAAATTCATTTGGGGAGGATCTAAAAATAATTTTATAATTTTGACCACATGGATATTTTCCAATTTTTGTGCTTTACATTATCTTCTTTGATGCAAACTTCAAAAAAATTATAGAACTTATATTTTATAACCACTAGAAGAAAACAGTGTTTTTTCTGATGTTCGGCCGTTGACGTCCCGTGTCCCGAGAGACATCACCTGTCCAATGCAGACATCCGAATGCTGAGGGGTCGGACACAACAAAAATGTGGATTTTCGCAGGATGTCAGCGACAGCATAGCTGAAATTTTGATCAGACGTATGAATGCTATCGAAAACAGGGATGTCTGCAGAGACATCACTTTTGACAAGTAGATGTTCAAAAAAATGTCTTGAACGGACGTCTTTGCCGCGTCATCATCTGCGGTCAATTTCATCTGAAGGTAACTAACAGAGATTTTCAACGGGCAGGGGTTAAAGGATTGCCCGGCTTGGAAAAAAGGGAACGGGCAAGGTTTGGCCCTGAAATTGCTGACGTGGCAAGATGACGTGGAAATTATCTGAGGTGGACATTGGGAGCTGACGTGGCATGCCACTTCAGCATTTTGGGTCCTCTGAAGTCAGATTTTCTGATGTCCTCCGGGACATCATCCTAGACGTCCAGACGTTCTACGGGACATTATTTTCCAGCACATTGATGTCTGCATTCACGCGGCTACGGTTTCATAGTGCATGTTGTCCGTGATGTTCTCTCCAACATCAAAGTGAACAACCTAACGTCTAAAAAAGGAGGGGAGCGTGTCTGCAACGATGTCCACCTGGATGGGACATGACCTCTGTTTTGTGGAATGGACCGTGCTAAACAAGAGCGAGGGCTTCCATGTATGCACTACATGTACTGACGAGGATCAAAGGGTACTATATTTGCGCGTCTGTAGCTAGGGGTTCATGGGCCCTAATCCCGATTACATATAACACAGTGCAAATGTTCAACGAAACATGAAACATAGTTGTATATTGCATGTACGTAGTGAATTCATTTCTTGAGCACATCCGAAGCATTCTATAGAAACATGCCAAAAAATCCTTGGCCGTGCACAACAATGTCCATACACATGACGTCAACGACTCCCGATTAGTGTCCACAATCACTATTTCTGTCACCAAGTGGACGTCAAGAAATTACAGATGCCTCGTAGTTGACATTGACGTGGACATCGTAGTGCATGCATTAAACGTCTCCAGTGACATCTACAGATATGTCAAGTGTCATCTACTTCATTTTGAGAATTTTTTGGACGTCCAGTTGAACATCAAACTCAGCATCTTGATGCTGAAACCCGGCATCCAAAAAACACAAGTTTTTTTAGGATCTACATGTAGATGATGAAAAAATATTCAATATTGTGAATATTTGGTAAATTGAGACTTTAATGTATTAATACATTTTTAAAATCTTTGATTATTCAAAGGTTGATTTCTTCATAAACCTTGTATTCATTAAAAAGAAGGTCTCTAATAGCTAGGCTCAATTATCAAAATATGCATTTTTCGGACACTTTCCTGTCAATTCGGACATTGTCTGTCAGTTCGGACGTCTCAATTCGGATTGTTTTCTTGTAGTGACAAATCCTGCGTTTTATAAGTCCCACACGGTTTGTCTCACCTCCTACCTTCCAACTTGTATAAAGGACTCATCCTCTCTTCTCCACATATTCAAAGGTAAGTGGCTTTCAAAGCCAAACATGGTGTATTATACATGGTGTATTTTGTATGGTGTATTTTGCATGGTGTATTTTGTATGGTGTATTTTGTATGGCGTATTTTGTATGGTGTATCTTGTATCAATTGTATCGTGTATTTTGCATGGTGTATTTTATGGTATATTATGCATGTTGTATTTTGTACAATGTATTGTATATGGTACATTTTGTATTTTGTATTGTATATGGTACATTTTGTATTTTGTATTGTATATGGTGTATAGTATATTGTATATAACATATTATTTTCAATATTGTATATGCGTCTGACATGTAGTTACACTTTTGTGACACCACACCAGACGTTGTGATGTTGTAAGAAACATCATCATGTCGTGATGTTGTAAAAAACATCATCATGTCGTGATGCTTGATACAAACATCACACCAAACATTGTGATGTCATAAAAAACGTCCACAACTATGGGTGACACAAACCACATAGACATAGGATGTCCAACAAAACATCAACGTAGACGTTAGCACGTCTACATTGATGTCTTTGAAAACATCCCTACATTTCTTAAATGACCAATGAGGTTGCTCCAAAATATTGCCATGTCAGCATCTCTGGATGCCACGTCAGCCAATTTTTGAGTTGCCACATGGCATGACACGTCGGATGACACGTCATGGACGGGCAATGGATGAAAAAAGTACCACGCTGGCTTTCCCGCGCTGAGGTGGACGCGAGATGTCGAACTCCTGGATCCCCGTTGACCAATGTTTTTTTTGATGTCCGGCCGGATTTCGTAAAAATCTGCCTAGACATGGCGTGCAAATTGCACGTCCAAGCTAATGCGATTTTTCAGACGCTAAGATGAACGTCAAACCCTGCATCCAGATGTCACAACGCAGGATCCAGAAAAACACTGTTTTCTTCTAGTGAACACATTTGTGTTTTGCCCAAACCCCTTGGACTTTTAGGGATTAAACTAGCTTGGATTTTTACACGCATTCTCTCCTAGCTACCTATATTGTATCTTTCATTTTTTTCTTGACTAAATAAATATGTCGTAGACACCAATCCACTGGAATAATTGATCACCACTGTAATTTTTTAGTACCTAAATCCTTTCTTGATTTTTTTTTGTGAATTTGCTTCTATTTTTATAGAATACCTACAAAGTATTATTTATCTCAATTTCATCAAATTTGGCATGTAGAAAGTGTGGTTTCTAAAACTCAAAGAAAATATTTTGCATTAATAAAAAATTCATGCAAAAAAAAAAAATTTCAAGTTATTTGCAAACATAACAAACTTAAAGTCTTGGCAATTATAAAAACTTCTTTATTTATAGATAGTGAGGCAAAAGTTGTATCTTGTCAAAATAATGCCAAGATTAGGACCAAAAAGGGACCAATACCAGAGTTGTTCTGTCGAACGCGTTTTCAGGTTTCGGTGTCGAGTTGTTTGTCTGACATCGCATGTCGAGTATGTTGAGTGTCGCATATGCTTGACAAATTCGAAGACGCGGTCACCCAACTTTTGAAAATTTTCTACCCGATAGGCAGATATTTTCATCCGACGTGGAAGGCCCAAACTATGTCAGCATAGGCGACTGCGGGTTTGCCAGACGCGACTGTGGGTCCAGAACACTGGGCGACTGCAGGTAATGGAGGGCGCGTGCGGGTTCTGTTGGGCGACCACCGGTTCTTCGGGGCGACCACGGGTACTTGAACCCTGAACCCGCGGTCGCCCACTCTCGAGGTTTCCCACACCTGAGGTCGCCCACATCCAAATGCGCCCTGGTTTTTGCCACGTGGTTGCCAACTAGCAGACATGTGGCGAATAGGCAGGGTAAAAAATTTCGACTAAAAGTCAACTTGACATTGACTCTATTAGACGGACGAAGAGGTCTACTTGACGTCAAACACGTCGTGTTCGTCGAGTTGTCAGGGTGAACAACCCTGACCAATACCGACAACATTGGAAAGTGTTTCATTGGATTACATCTGCATTGAACCATTTACGGTGGTTTGCAAATAGTGAAGATTGAAGCAACTCTAGTTTTAACATTTGAACGCCAAATTTGTTAAATTGGCAAAAGTTCATTACTTCAGTCTTTGTGGGCATATAATTACAACTCTTGGAGATTGAATGTTGCAACAAAGAAAATATACAGACACATAATCATCAATGATTTGTTGAATTCTCATATATGTGGGCACCAAAAATTATGCAACTTTTAATCTCATAAAGTAGTCACCTCTAAAAGTGACCATTTAAGGGCTAGTCCACCATTTTCATAGGTCTCTGTGGATGGAAAGATTATTAGCTCATTTTCGAGACAAAGATAAACAAATGTGAAATGTAACCCAATTGGTTTTGTATTATTTTAAACACTATTTAATCCCTAAATGTCCAAGGCACCAAATTTTGGTGTTGAAAATACTTAACCTAACCAAGTTGCTATTTCTAGTGGTTCATATTTTCAAAATATTCTTTTCAAAGTCTAGTTTTTGCATCAAAAATCTGATTTTGAAAATAATTGTTTATGATTATTTTATTCAAAAATTTGTGCAAGGGTGTCCATTGAAATCTTGATTGTCCTTAGTGTTGAGAACTCTTGGAAATGAGCCTCAAGTACACTAGGATTTGGAGACAAAATCTCATTGAAAATTCATTTAATAAAAATTGTAGAGTAGACTTTGATAAGCCACAAATTGATTGGATTTGTGCATGGTAGGCCCCTCACCCCTCTATGATCTCTAACGTGTCTAGTTTGAATTTATACAATTACAATAAAATAAATATAGATATAACTTATCAAAATGTTGACTCTTTTTTCAATCTAGAGAAAATTTCAAGAAGCTCATAAATGACCTTGGGCATTTAGAGGTCTATGAATTACTTATGAATTTTCAAAAATTGGTGGTGTGGAGACCTAATTGTAACCATAGGTCTCTCCAAATTTGTCCATGGCTTTGCTGCTGTCCCAATTACATGAGGTCTATGCATATATGAATTGAAGATGACTAAAATAAAATGTTGACGTTTTTTTAAACACATGTTGTAGATTCCTCCAAATTGTTTAATGGCAAATGATGATAACAACCTAAGCACACTGTCACTCACAATTGACTCACAATTGAATGTGGTCATCAACAATTTGGATTCACTAGAATCTGTATATATATTGTTCAATCTACACCTATATTGTATTTGATACTTCTAGTATCCCAAAAAATCTTCCTATGAATTTATATTTCTTCCCAATGTTCAATGCTTTCTATCTAGAGCTCCTCATTTTGCTTGCATCAAACATGCTAAATTTATGTTGGCATCCACAACTTACTATGGATTTGCATTCATACAATTTTGCCAAGGCAAGCAAGGGCAATCGGAATCACTTGATGGATCACAACCCGAATTGGGCAATGGCAATGGACGAGGCAAGTTGGGATGATGGAATGGGCCGTGTTTGTCCAAGTCAAGTGGGGCCGAGGCAACATTGTCTTGTGGTTGGGACACATCGGACCTTGTTGGTGCTATGGATGGAGTGGCAATTGGAGCAAGGACCGGAGGTGGATGGGGGCCTAAAGGGCCATGTTTTCGGGAGTGCACTAATGGGGCCGGAGCCACATTGCGCTCTTGTTCACCGCTTTCAGTTACCATTGCAAAAGAGAATGGCAAAGCCACAAACAAAGCAAAGACAAACATGATAAAGAGACGGTTTTGGAAAGCCATTGTAAAACTCTCTTGAGGCTTTTAGATGAAAGACTACTAAGATGGAGAAACTATAATGTATGTGAAGGAAATGAAGGATTTGAGAGAATTAGGTGGAAAGAGAGAAGAGAGTGAGAATTGTGAGTTGAAAGCCAAATGAACTCCATTATTTATAGGTGGTGAAGTTTTCCACTTTTACTTTTCGCTTTTGTCTTTTACATTTTGTCATTTCCTTTTACATTGACAACCATTTTGTTTACTACTTTTTCTTTTACATTGAAAAGAACCTTGCATACTACAATGCCTTTTACATTGACCACCATTTTGTTCAGTACTTTTTCTTTTACATCAAAAAGAACCTTGCACACCACAATGTCTTTTGCTTTAATTATCTTTTGTCTTTTTTAAAAGTTTCATAGTAGGGGAATTGTTGGGAGATATGATTTTTGGCCATTGATAATCCTCGCATCATATCTAAAAAAGAAAAGGTTTATGAAAAATGTCTTGTGCATACAACTTTTCTACACTATGAAAAATGAAAGATGGCATTTCATCTTTTTCATCTTTATACGTGGAAAGTCCAAACAACTCCACCTTACATCCTCACATTTATGTACTTTACAATCTGTCGGTCTGGAGTAGAGCAAAATCCAAGTCTTTCAACAACCACCAAATCAATGCTACTCTCAACATAGTCATTCAAGACTATAGAAAATCATGTGTGACAACTTAGAACATGTTGATCAATCTGAGGTTCACAAAAGTATGTGATTACATTTGTCACATTTCCATCCATGAACTTCAACACAAGCCTCCTTCCTCTCTCGCCCTCATTGTCATTGTCATTGTGTCACATGGAACACCAAGTTTCTAATAATGAAGCAATTGTTTCCTTAATAGGGTGTCTTCAATGCACCTAAAAATTTGGCTTGTCAAAACCATTATAAGTATTGTCCTACAAATAAATAGAACTTAATATATTCATTTACAAAGCACTTCAATCAAACACATAAATATTTCAATTTGGACTTATGATAACCAAACAAGACCCAATGAAACTAAGTTAAAAGACAAAAGTTAAAGAGTCGGCAACAAATCAAGCTAAAAGAAGGAAAATTATGTAAATGGCATAACAATTTTTGGAGCCATTTGCATGATTTTCCTTTCTTACGCATGGCATGCCAAGGCCTCAATCTATAGGTATGATTTTTGTTTTAGCTTGCTTTTAAAGGGATTTATTTGATGATCCAATGTCTAAATTTCAATTTTTTTATTTGCTATTCAAAGTTGGTACTTTTAGATGTGCCTCTATTTATAGAAATTTCAAGCTCTAATTGTAAACCAGTGAAAAGTAAGGTACAAAATTGGTATTGAGGTTGAATACCATTTGAATCATTGAAGATTTCCTAACATTGGAAGAAAAGCTTTTGTTAGAATTAATCCAAGAGCAAATTCTATCTAAACATAGCATTTGGATCTGCCACCAATTTTTTACAAGCCTCATCAAAAGCCCCTACAACTTTGACGCATTAGGAAACCAATGCTAGGTCGAATGGCAATCCAAACCTCAAATGGATTTTCATAAGAGAAAGAGGAAAATTTCATTTATTGTCTATAAAAAAATCATGTAGAAATAGAAAGTTCCAAGTCAACATTGGCACACAAAACAAAGCTTAAAAAGGTCTTCACAATTGGGAATCTTCTTGTAGATAGTGAACAGTGAATCAAATTGTAGGCTCTTGATATTTCATATTTTGTGGACCATAACCAAACACAAACCAACAACGGTTGCATTTGGAAAGTGTTTCATTGGGTTCCATCTACATTGAATTCACTAGAAGAAAACTGCTTTGAACTTGTCAAAAACTATGTTTTATTCAATATAAAAGTGTGGGCTAGATTTTGTTGAGATCTCCCTTTGTAATCCAAAATTTTGCATTTTAACACAAAATTATGCGTTTCACTTCTCAAATTTTGTATTGAAATGGTGAAAACGCAAAATTTTGTGTTATGAAGGGAGAACTCAACAAAATCCAGTCCACACTTTTATGTTGATTAAAATGCAGTTTTTGTCAAGTACAACGCAATTTTGACAAAATCAACAGATTTTTTGACAAGTTAATTATAGTTTTCTTCTAGTGATTGTTGCAGACGTGGTTTGCAACAAATTGGCAAAATTGACAAAATTTAATGACTTTGGTCCTTGCAAGGTCTTAATCACAAATTTTGGAGATTGCATGTTGTGAGAAGGGACTTAGGGCCGCTTTACACTTAGAGGCCGTCCGGGCCAATTTTCTATGATGTAAAGCGGCCCTTAATATATAGATGCATAATTGTTTGTTTCATTTAATTTGGATGATTGTAGGCATCCAAAGCTACATGGCTTTCAATCATCTAGTTTGCTAGTACACAAAGCTTTGAAAACTAAGCAGCTACGAAAAAATTGATGTTTGAGGTTTTGCTTGACATGGCATCTTATCAAACCTCTATCGAAGATGTATTCTAGATTTTAGCCATAGAATTGGGGAGTTTTGAAAGAAGCCTTATTTGAAGTTCTCAAAGGCATCCAAAATGAAATCTTTTGTTGAAAATTGGCAATTTGATCTTTAGTCTTATGATATGATGGTCAATTGAATTTCTAATTATAGAATGATAAAGAAATTTGATTCATACAAAAGTGTTTCACAATGATACATATTATTGGGAAGACTCTTTTCATTTCTTACAACAAACCACGTTTTTAACCATGCTTTTGTATTTCAAATCAAGTCTCTTCAATTTATCTTTGAAAAAAATTTGAATCATAGTAATTTTATATTTTGACGTGAAAATCATAAGAATTTATGACTTAAAGAAGATATCCATGCACTATTGTTGTGGAAATTAAATGATCAAAAGTTCCATGATTCTATTGCGTGCTACACTTGAATGATTTTTAAAGATTTTTGGTCATCCATCCATTCAAAAAAGGAGTGTATTTTGAAGAATATTTCTTATCTTTGTTCCAACTTTCCAACTTAACAATCTTTGCTAAAAATTGATTGAAATGAAATCACCACTTCGTTACTCTTATGTTTTCATGGTATAACTTTTTTCAACAATTGCTTACAAATCTTGTAAATATATGAATTCAAAGGTCACAATTATGTTTAACTTCAACAACTAATTTTTACTTCAAGAAATGACCCTTCAAAAACTAATTCAATAAACAAGAGCAAAGATACCTTTAAGAAAAACACCATATTTGGATATTAACATTTTGGACTCAAGGGAAAAAATATTTCAAAAAAAAAGACATCTCAATTCTTAGTCTATTTTATAAAGAGTTTCAATTTCTAGTTTCCAATTTTATTGAAAAATATTGGTTAGTGTTGCAACTATTCTAACTTTATGGACATGATCTACAAATTCTATTTCACAACTATTGTTTTGAAATCATCAAGTAAATTATTACTTTGCAAGTTGCTTTATTAAGCTATGCATCTACAATTTTGAAAATTTGGACTCCCCACTAGTCTTTAAAAGTGTTTTTGCATTTTTTCTAAAGTAGTGATTTTCACGGTATTAATATGATTGATTTCTAGTGTCACCTATCCGTCCTTTAAGTGTAAAATACATAATGTTTGATTCCAAGGCCTATTATATATTCAACTTTTTTAGAATATTCAACAATGTTTTGATCTTTAACCCCCCAAAACCAAGTCCTTTTTCTTACAAAAAAACACTCAAAAATGCCATTTTTATAGCAAAAAGTAAAAAAAATTGAAAATTCTTTTTTGATACATCTAATTGTAGGATCTTATACTTAACTAGTATGAAAATTTGTGGTAAACATTTCAAAAGTTTTGACCGCACATATTGCAAGATATCTACGTTTAAAGTGAAAATAACAAGTTTTTTAGCACACTGAAAGACTAGATTATTTGACTTTGAACTTTCTTAACTTTAGTTTTTTGCACTTTAGAGATTGAGCTTTAAAACATTATAATGGTGGATAATTGAGTTGAGAGTCTAGGAAAAAATAAAAATAAATAAAAAAAGCATAAATTTTAGTCTTAAGAAAATTGTTAAATAGAGGTAGGTACAACATAGATGAAAATCTAAATTATTAATATCTTTAATATGGAATTAAAACGCACTAATTACAATGATGAGATTTTTCTAGCAAGCAAAATAAAACGTGTAGAACTTTTATTTTTGAAATATTGTAAAACTTGCCTTCAAAAACGAATCCTACAACTTATTTTTTCAAAAAGATGCTTAGATTGCCCAAAACACAAGATTGTCCGTAACTTTCTCATAACAAATCCAAATGGAATAAATCAAATTTTTCTATGTAGGAAAAAATACAATCTATGAGGAAAAAAATTCAAAATAATTCAAATTCAAATTTTAAATTTTTTTCTTCTGGCCCTTCTCCCCAGTTTTGAGCTTATTCGGGCATAACTTTTGTTCCCAGGCACCAATTGGAAAAAATTATATTCCCATAAAGTTCATCAGTTTATCTATCTATAATAAAAGTTTCAAAAAATTAGGACCAAATTTGAGACTGTAGGTACCCGTAACCGATCAAATAAGCAATTATGGACATGATCTAGGGTAGTGCTAGGCAAAGCAAATATTTTCAAAGGTGAATTGACATAAATAAAGGGGGTTGCAAAAATTTGGTAATTTTGTCTGTTAAATTGAAATTACTATGAATTTTGAAAGGCAAAAATTGGGCTTGATCCATGACCAAAATCTAGAGTCTTCCAATTCTAATCATTCCAGAACTACTTTCTTGCTCTTTGCTTTGTACTTTCTAGCTCACCTATGTGTCATGAACTTATTGGTCCAAACCTTAAAAAAATCAAAAACACACATTCCAAGGAGAAAATGGAAATATGTTCCAGCCTTGGTCGGAAATACAACACCCTATTCATTGGTGATAGAGCACCCGTTAGTAATGGTTCCCTCTACTATACAGTCAAATTAGGTTGTTCCATACTAATTTATAGACATTCGACACTAATAAATATTTATAGTCAATGTACAAGAATCAACAATACTTTTGAATTAACTTAGGTGTTGTTGAATTTGGGACTAATCAACCTCCATGTGTACAAATGGAAATATCTCCAATAATACTTGTTGATAGGGTGCCGTATTTCCAACCCTGAAGTGCTTTGACGTCCAAGTTTTGCAGAGAAAAAAATTAGATTTCATTCTCATACAACTTGGATGAAGGTCATCCTAAGTTTTAGAGATACTTCATTACGTTGTTGTTCTATCTGATGGTTGGATATGCTGTTGTTAGAGTACATTTTTTTCTAAAATTATAAATGTGTCAGTATGTTAAGTGGTTGACCAAGCCAAAATTGCATCGACTCTAATTCAAATTCTGAATTGCAAAAATGAAATCATAGAAATAAATAAAAAAAATTCCTAAAATCACCACATCAAGGAAGCCTCATTTGAAATCCATTCCAACAAAAGTTTCTTAAAAAATGACAATATTTTGCTTGTAATTGAATTTAGAAGGACTTCTGAATTTTTCCTTTCAAAAAATTTATAAAAAAATATTGGTGGTAGCATTGGTGGATCTAGCAGTACAGATAAAATTTGGAGCTCGTAGTATCAAACTCAACAACCTTTATTTGCATCTCAATTCCAAAATATTCTCCCAAATAGTACTTTATGATGATTTTTCCAAAATCATCAATTAGGGGTTAAGGATTAATGGTATATTAATTTCAAATCACTGACACTAAATGTATGCGATGCCGGTGACCACAGCATATAAAGACCGACACTAAATGCATACAATGCTCTTACCCACACTAGGCTGCAATGCGCTTGCTTTTCCTTCTTATTTGCATGAAAGCCATCAGGCTTGTCTTCGCCAGAGACCGGGTCTTCTTTTTCACAATGAATTGGCGAGGATTGCAATGCCCTTTACAATCGGCGAGATCTCTGCACAAGACATTCTTTGCTCATCACAAGTAGGCGCCCCGATCTTCCATTTCAGAATTTTTGGTTGCAAATTTCCTTACGAATTGCTTGAAATTTATTGCCCARGTACCGCTAGCAACTTGATTGATGAGCCTCAGTAATGGATCATGAAATGAATTTCATAATGCAGGTCACATGGATCTCGATCTCGGGAGCTTGCAGAGGTTTTACCGAAGCACTCATCGAGTGCGACTTCGTTTCAGGTCCATTTCGATTTTCACCTTTTCCGGTTCATTTTTGAGGTTTAGGGTTTTGTAACCTGCAGAACTTGGACTGCATTGTGATTGTGAGGAGTATGATTTTTTGAAAATTTGAAACTTCATCAGAGACAATGCGTGCGCTACTACGACCAAAACTTCAGCACAGAGTTTTTGCGACAAAAGTCGCAACAGAACACTGTGCCGCCGCTGCTTCCCTTTGCAGCTCAACCCTATGCCGAAGGAGCGAAGAAGGGTGTGCTAAAACGGTCCATGGCTGCATCTAAAAAAAGTGGAAGCAGAGTTGTGGAAGCCGGTATTTCTAGTAGAATTCTGAAGAGGCTGATGAAGTTTGTTGCCGGAGTGGTGGCAATCTCTGGTGTGGCTGTTGCTGCCTCCCCTTATGTCGCCACATTTGGCCTTGATGCTGTCGTCTATCTGATCAACTTGAAAATTCCTGGTAAATTTCCAAAACCATAGCGTTCTTAAGTTCTAAGAGTGCACGCATCTTACTGTTCATATAAAATGAGACATATGATTTGGATTCAATCTATATGTCTGAGAATGGTGTGCTTTTAACATGCTTTTTCTATTTGCTCACAATTGTCAAATCTGGGAACTGCTATCAGGGGACAGATGTGATGTCGGAGTCTTCTTTCTTCAAGACCTTAAAACTTAAAGAAATGTAACAGGATGTGTGTCAGTAAAAGAAGATGTCAAAAGATTGGATCATTGTGGATACCCTAAATCTTGAGCCCAAGGTGTTCGGAGCTTCTTTCAAGGATTACTCGATTTTAGCTTGACAAAGAATGTACCAGTGTTTTAACTACAATTGAAMTAACCCTAATCTACTTGTGAGTTGGTCTCCCTACCTCCAGTGTCTCCAGGTGCTTTAAAATTTTTATTTTCTCAGCCTCAGTTTGATGTGGTTCAGTTTTAGTTAGAATATAGATACGTCTTAAGCCTTGACGTTCTGTATGTGCTTTTTGCTGCTAGTGTTTGCAGCTCCTCCTCCTGTTTTGGTGTCGTAATTTGGAAAGCGTTTAAATGTTATTATTTCTTCATCTGATTTCTGCAATTTTTTATGAATTGAAAAATGTGGAAGCAGGCGTTCCCGTGACCTAAAGCAACAAATGGCATTATTGTCATGACTGAGTCTCTAAATGCATCAACCTCTTCCAATTCGGTTTCAGACATGATAATTGCTGGGATGCTTGATCCAGGAATTTGATGAGTGCRGCATGGTCAGAAACTTTAGTTGCCATTATGAATAAGTTCTCATCAGAGATATTCTTTCGCTCAATGATTTACTTAAAGAGGCGGTAATTCTTGCAGGGCGGAAGGTGTGATCTTACATGTGGAATGGCTTGTAACATACAGGCACATTATCGGTGGAATCTGTATCCCTTGGTTGGAGAGAGCCAGTTCRTGTAGAAGGCGTCAGTCTGAAAGGAGCTGATTCAAATCTCGTTTTGTCAATAGCCGAATACAAGACAAGTGCACATCTGTGGAGCCTCGTTGCTGGCAGGTCAGGGTTAGGTATAAGTTATGAATACCATTCTCGTTGTGTGATGATCTTGACAAGGTTTTTTAGTCTTGTTTAGTAGTCTGAATCTCTTTGACTGTRCATTTTAGGGTAGAGGACAGTATTTGCGTCTCTTTGATTATTATAACTTAAAATGTGTAGGAATTTGATTTTTGGCGGATATGTATAGGGCTGTGGAGAGATCACTTTGGGTACATGAGCCAAATCTGTTGAGATCAAATTTTGATCCATGTGTTCGATTTTTGTATGCAATTTCAAATGCATATAGTTGTAGACCAATATATGTGACAATAGACAAATCCATTGCATTCAAAGATGAGTGGCCATAGAATTTTGGTCAAGTCATCCACACGCCAATCGCTTATAAGTCCAACCACATGAATGGATTGATGAGTTGCTCTTGGTAAGAGGGGTCAGTATAGGAGGTGGGATCAGGTTTCTAACGGTTCTAGTATCCTCCACCTTGTTATGCCACAGGAGATGCAGTTGTGGTGCAACCTATAGTCGATTGGCGAAAAGAACCCAAGACAGGTCATCTATATTTCGACCTTGCTCTTACCTCCGTTGAGAAACTCAACATCATCAACCCTTATGTGAAGAAGAACTTCAAAGTTGTTCCTTCTGAGGYGGTGCCATGGAATGCAACAGTGCAAGCTCCAGGAGGAAACCTTGAGGTAGTGACCGGCAAGGTCATCTTACCTGGAGACGTTGCTGCAGTGCTTGGATCTCACCTCTTCTTTGACATCGCATTTGGGAGTTCTGCAACTGGAGCGGACGCTGCTCGGTGGAAGGGAAATGAGGGYCGCTTTGGGCACACACCTGTCCGTTGTTCTTTGTGGTCGAATTGTGCTCATTTGGAAGCTCTAGCATATTTGAATTTCAGAAAGAATAGAATGGAGCTCCTTCAACCCATACTTGCAGAGGTCAGTGGAATATCTAATGCTTGCAACTGCATGTTCTTTGGTGTTTAGGGATCTTGGACCGTGTTTTGATGAGAATTAAATCAAATCCTCACAGGGGCACTAAGTAATGGAAAGGAGTAACAGGGATATATTTCGTCACTCACTAGGTGCTGGGGTTGGTTGACTGTCTGGGTAAGTGTATGGTGTCTGCTCTATATGTGCGTTTGGAAAAACTCACAACATTATTTTTTGCTAAAAATTTACAGATGGACTTGTCAACAGCTCTTGCAAAGTTCTACTTGGCCCAGATTAACCCGATATTGGGCCAGATTGTTGGACCTTCTATTGGTCGAGAGGATCTGCCTGATGTAACTATGCATGTGACGCCAGCTGAGATGGTGTGGCCTGCCAATGAGTATTTCATTCGTATCGAGCCTATGAAAGTGGTGTGTTATCCCTTYTATAACTTTGGTGGAAGTCTCTTGATGTTGATAATCCATTTATGCCCTTAGGACCTGAAGTCAAAATTAGAAAGTCTACTTTGGAAGCGCGACGTCAATTATAGTAATCTCTTAGACACATTTTATCTGCAGGACATGGTTTTTCGTTCTATTGGTATATTTTTCTTCCTTCGTTGAAGCTTCCCAAATAATTCATTTTAACTTATGTAGCCATCACCGAAGCAGCCATTTTTCATCATTTAGGCCTGAAGAGTCAAATTGCGAGAGCGTATATTGTCAATTCACGGTTGAATTTCTGTCAATGTCCATGCATGACCTGGAAGTCTACCTTTTTGTCTGATGGATGCAGGTTTTAGCAAAAGGGCCACTCTTGCATGATTTGTTATCGTTGCTTTCTCGAGGKGATTTGGAGAAGGGAAATCGGCAAATTACGATGCAAACTTCCCCTGTTGAGGCAAACGTCCATGTGGCAGGTTCCCTGACTTGCTCTCGAGTGGATCTCCTAATTGCTGGTATGTGCCTAATGCTTTAATGCAACTCTCGTTCGATGGTTATAAATTCAAGTTTTGGCTTSATAGTAGCGCCTCCTCATGAGAGACCTCTTTTGGGGCAGCATTAGGCGAAGGAAAGATTAATTGAATGTGACATATTCGGTCTCTGTTGGAGCACATTCACACAGCCTCCCTTGCAGGAGTTTTATTCTGAAGAATTGATTCTTACAATATCTAGTGCCCGGTACAAACAGATAAGATTCATGTGGCGACTTGGGGACTTATGGACCATGTACATGAGACCATGAAGATGACACTCGCAATTCCGGGGACCTCTTTAACAGACCTTCTGGGGCTCACCAGGGTTTCTCCCGGTTATCATTTACAGGTATCTTTCTTCCTGATTTTGGAATTTGTGCATCAGTGTTGCAGATACATTTCTCTATTTCAGAGAGATCACAGACAATAAAAATGAGTTACTTCATTGAAAATCCAATCCTAGTTATTGTAGTCACCTCAGCGGATTGTCTTTAGCATCAACCTTTTTAGGGGAAAACTGAAAATGAAAACCGTCTTTAAAAGAAGCCGGACATACGTTTTTGAATTTCTATGAAACTGATGGTCGTATTATTTAGGATTACTCCAATGACGACACGTGCTCTGAAGTTCTCAGCTGCGTTGCCGTTTAGTCATGGTTGTCTTCTCTGCTTTTTCTAGGACCCGTAATGTGTAGGTACTGAACTGTGACACGCACTTTATTGGGACATCTAAGACCTTGCACGATGAGTACGTATGATTTGCGAATGCACACCGTCTTGTCATCARAACTTGTGTCTGTTAGAAGTCACCTTTTAACCAAACTTTGAATCCTTTTAAACTTTGCTCTCAGGATCCAAATAAGGCCCTACTTTGATGCACAGAATCTCCTTGGAATTGCTAACAAGAGTTTCATATCAACGTGATCAATCTAAGAACAGGAAGTGCATGGCGCTTGAGGTATTGCTTTTAGGTGTGTTTATACTAATCCCAGATTAACACAATAGATTGAATGTGTGGAAACAGATCCCAATCAATGGGTCGTTTGACCGACCTCAAGTGGAYTGGGTGGCCGCTGGCCGAGGGATTACACAGCTCACCGTGCAGGGAAAACTAGGCGGTAACTTGCTTTCGGCATTTCTTGAGCAGTTTGACGACGCGGACTCTGTAGTTCCCAAACCCATTGGCACCTTACCGTGGGTTCGAGAGTAATGTTTGCACTAGATGCCCAGATTGAGGCTCGAGGCGATTCACGCTAATCAGGCATCACCAGTTGCTTATTCCACGCCTCCAATTGGCACCACATCGGAAGGAGTCCAAACAAGTTCAGATTTGTAACCCTCGCTTTTCCGAGGAAGCAATGTGAGCCTTCGATCCTCTTGATGGATGGCTGAGATTTAGAAGGGGATAGYTGGTCATGTGCGCTATACTGACTCCGTTGCTTTGCAACTCGTGATACAAAACCAGGMTTCAGACCACAGCAGGGATARTTATCCGGTCTTGGAGATTTCCATTTCTCTGAGTGATGGGGAGAATGGGGTTACAGTATGACTCCTGAATCTCCTKTTCTTTTCCAACCGCGGTGTGCCTTGTGACGATGAAGACGACAGAGGAGGGATATGAGGAAGGAGGCTTGTGCTGAAGCGCATGGATGGAGTTGAGACAGATTGTGTTAAGGGAGTCTGCTCTTAGAAGCGATCATGATACAGAGGTACATTTTGTTTCCTTCAATGTACCAGCAGTGCACATTTCAGGAGGTGGTCGCTTTTTGTGACCACTGCATTTCAAGAATTTGTAACTAATTCCTGGAACGTTTGAAAAATATGAAATGACTTGGGTTAGATGCCAGTTCCTTTTTCCTTCCTTTGAAAATTTACTGAAAATTGTTTCAAGGAGCTTAGCTTCCCTAAATATGCAATCAGCTCTTAAATGGTCGCTTTAAGAGCAGTCTACCCTAGATATTTTGTGAACTTGAGATTGCTCGGTTCTAKCACATCCTTTTTTATAATATTGATTGGCTCTCTTGAGAGTAGCATTGGCAGTTGTCGTAATAACACCGAAGACTTGGATTCTGCGTTACTAGAGAATGGGATTGTACAATACAGTACATAGTTATGAGGATGTAATGGAGTTGTCTGGAYTTTCCAAGAGTGAAGATGTGAAATATGAAAAGCTATCATTCACGATGTAGCACAATCGTATGTAAAATATATTTTCTTATGAATCTTGCGGTTCATTTAAGGTCAGATGCAASAATTAACCTTTTACGGCATAAGGTGCCCTTTTTGGACTCATTTGCACTCAAGTTGTAGCTAGTCTATATTGCACAAAATCAAGTAAACTGGACTTATTCCCGATTTGGGAGCATGGAAGGAATGCAAAGTTATTTTGTTGATCATTTGCTTTGGCTTCACATGAATTTGAGGATTGCCTCCTTGTGAGTCCAATATTCATTCAAAAGCACCGTATATAGGTTTATTAGATGCACAATTTCTATGCCCTCCTATGCAAACCTTGTTTTGAGGTGGACCATTACCTTTGAATTATTTCCAAAATTCAAACTAAAACAACCAATTAAAATGGGAACACTCGGCCCCAAAAGGGTTAAGACCTTGAGGTGGATCATTACCTTTGAATTACTTTCAAACAACATATCAGAGGATCAAAGCATCCTGGATATCTTGGAGATAGGGCCTCAAATGATTCTGGAGCTCCTATCAAAAATGCAATATGCAATTGCAGACAAAGGATTGCCAGCAATTCCCTCCATCCGGAAATAGGAAACGTTTTGAAACGACACTGGTGACCTATTTCCAGTGACCCAGTGATATTTCAAAACGTTTGACACCAATTCCATCGATGGCATTGTGAAAAGTATAATTCAAAATGAGTTCAAATACTACATAACCAGGATCAATGAAGAAAATTCCATGTGTTCATCGAAACATTTAAAAAGTTAACCAATAAAAAGGCCCCCAGATGACCTACTCCAACTCCTTATTAAACATGAAGTCCAATTTGGACACTTGTTTGTGGACAGAGGGGGTACTCGGTAAGTGAAATGCGGGAATTTCAATTGAACTTACAACATCCGGCCGTATACGCAAAACTTGAAGAACCGCAAGAACAAACGCCCACAAAGTGCTGAAGACCGACGTTACATAAGACTGTCCCACTTCCCGGCTCCTGTAAATCCTCGAGTACTGGCTGGTTTGAAGCGATCTCTCTGCATCCCCGACGTCCTGTTATTCTGCCAGATTTCAGACCCTTTCAAAACCCTAGAAAACCCCTAACAAAACCCTAGCCAAAGCGAAAAAGATAGCTCATCCACCCTGCACTGCCAACCCCAAGTACCTGAACCCAGAAATCTGTGAGAATCTGAGCTTCGTCTCCTTCAGCTCTGGTCAGGCTCATTTTATCAGTGGCGCCAGCGATGTAGAATCTGGGAGCATATAGCTGAAAGTTCATTGATCTCACCAAGCTCAGAATCTCCGCAGTATGACCACCTGCACAGAGCAACCAACCCATAAGCAATGCGAATTTGTCATCGTCGGAGGCAAAGGAGCAGAAATTTTGTATCAATTTCACAAAAGCGGGTGCGCAATTGTACCAGATCCTAGCACGATGAGCGTGCGCTTGGGCCGACGCGGTYGGCAAGACAACGGCTTCCCGGTGTTGTACAGAACCCAAAACATCCGAATCACCAAAATTGTGAACAACAGGGTTGCAATCCAATGCCACAGAGACTCCATTGTGCATAAATTTTGGAGCACGGATCGTCAATTGAGTAATCGGGTCATGAGAAAAACACTCGTGAGAAGCAATTCGGCTCAAGAAAAAGGAACACACAGGCCGCAGTGCATCGAGGTGGACGGAAAAGAATGAATCAGAACGTGRAGAAGAGCTACACTGAATAGTGAAATTAGGTTGCCCCTCACTAATTTCTCGACATGTCACACTGTATAAATATTTATTGCTAATGTACAAAAATATCATACTTTTAAATTAGTAATTGATGTGTTTGGAACTCATGAACTTCCATGTGCACAAATAAAAGAATTTGTAGAAATATTTTTTGACTTTCATGGCTTTTACAGTCACTTTCTTGGAGGAAGGCAACCTAATCGTAAAGGCAACCTAATTTCAATATTTAGTGTACAGAACTCACTCATCGGGAAAAAAAAACAATTGCCTCAGCACACTAGTAATGGTATTTAGTGTTGGTAACACTAATTACCTAGAACAACACTAAATGTCAACAATCGTGTTAATGTTACCAACACTAAATGTCAACATAGACACTAAGTTATTTGTCAACTATTGGATTAAACTTTTTTACAAGATTACAATTCGTGGTATATATTATTTCATCAAATTGGAATGAAAAAAATGTAAACCAAAATATATGAATTCAAGGATGGTGAACACAACTCTCAATGCAAACCACTTCAAATTTAGAATGGGTCAGTGGTAAAAGTCCAAGTAAGACTATTAGTAACATAACTTTACATACCATTATTAGTAACCTATTGTAGTACAGTTTCAATACAATTGCAATTGAGTATTGAAAGCATATTGTTGCAATACAAAAATATTATTTTAAYAATATATTTTAATTAAATGTATTTCCATTCAAAATATGTTGTTATAATTTTGTTTTTGTATTGCAATGGTTGGATTTCAATACTATACTACAACCCCATTGAAACAATACTAGTCTTTATTTTCTTTGCACCATGGGACTAGATTGTACCATTTCAAAATAAATGTCTACTTTTTGCCAAATAAAAATAATCTTTTTACTATGAATTTTACATTTTTGTAAATAATGTGAATGAGTGCCAAATTTAGATGAAAAAATATAYGAATATCATTGAAAACTGCTTTTTGGTCTAAAAGATGAATAAATGTAGAAATTATACAGTGCTTCATCAAACTTAACTTCTAAATGCCCAAGGCACCAAAATGTGGTGTCGACAAAACTTTGAAGTTGAAGAAAACCTAATTGAGTTCCTATTTTTAGTAGTTTTTATTTTTTGTAGATGCCTATTAAGGTCTAGCTTTAGCATCAAAAATCTGATTTGGAAAATAAACGACTATGATTTTTCTACTCAAGATTTTGTGCAAGGGTATCCTGTGTAACCTTGAATTTTCCTAGTGTTGAGGGCCCTTGGAAATGAGCCTCAAATACACTAGATCTTGGAGACAAAATTGCAAGAAATCCATTTAAGAAAAACGTAGAGTAGATTTTGAGAAGCTATAAATTGATTGGAGTTGTACATGCTGGGCCCTACAACCTCATATATTTTTATTCTCTAAAGATTGAGAGAAACTAGGAGCCAATCGGTAGCCTAAATTTGCGAAGAAGGTGTGACACCCCAATCTTGTGAGCCGAGAATGAAAACAAAGAATGGACTTGCAAGTAACAAAAGTTGTGCTAAAGTCACCATAGGAGAACAAAAGGAATCAATGGAAGAGCAATGCAGAGGCGTAATGCAAGGGTGGCGGAACATTCTTCTTGTGTGAAGAGTTCTTCACATCCATTTTTCACCTCCGGAAGAGAATAATGGACGCCCAGAACTCTCCACACAAAAAGGATGTTTGGCTTTAAAGAGCCAACCAAAAGCCAATTCAAAACCAACACGTCCACATTCACAGGAGATTTTGTGAGAAGTGAAGAAGGTGTGACTACCCCTAATATCACAATCTCCACCACGGCAGGGTGACAAGTGTGGAGATCGTGTTAATCAACAAGAACAAGATTGCAAGGGAATCAATGCCTCTCAAGCGGGATTGGATTTGATACAAACCCAAAGTGCCTGCCCGATATTACTCAAGAATGTTATTATCGTGTCGGAGAAAGGTTAGATGTTTTATAGAAGGGAGTTTTGTATAGGGCAATGCCCAAGAAAGAGGGCATTGCGTGCAAAAAGGGTTGACGAGGTCACAAGGAGGGCGGAGCCCGACGAGGAGGCACTCTTTTGCACACAATGCCCGACGACGAGGGCCATTGGCTCGGCGTAAACCACTGCCGGGAAATGCAAAACTTTGGATGATTGAAAAAAATTTGAATGAGAAATTCATGATGCCCGATTACGCAATTTTGCCCGCGTAATCGGACATTACGGGCATGAAACCCTAATTACTCCACAGAATCCTTCCGGGCAATGAACGGCGCATTTCCTGGCAATGGTTCACAATCCATGCAAGGAGGAGTTCTCAAATTGAGATGTAAAGTCTAACAAAGTCTRTTAGTAGACCATTTTCTTAGTTGGTGCAAGCAGCTTTTGGAACAAATTATAATACAAATGAATGTGCATGCTAATCTTATATTCATGTAAAAAGCCCTGGGCTCTTGCATTGTCAGTAGCATATTCAACAAGTAGGACGTTATATCCTCCATTCCAAGTGGGCCTAGAAGGATTCACCGGAGGTAAAAGTAAAAAAAAAGCCCCCTATTTTGAGCCGTGTCTAGAGTACGGTTTAGATCAGTCCTAGCTAATTTGGATCTCTGATTCCAAATATGAATTTAGAATATGAATTCAGAATTTGAAAAAAAAAGTTTATGTGAAAAATAAAAAATTCCAGCGTTTTTACATAGGCTAATTCCAGCCAGCTGGGCCCACTTCGAATGGAGGATTTAACGTTGGAACGTAGCCCATATGACGTCGATTATTTCCCGGGAAACAAGATAATTGTGCGATGATTTAAGAAGCTCCTTAGAAGAAGCAAAGAATACTGAAAAGCGTACAGACAAAGGACAGCCTTGCAAAGGTGGATTTCGAACCTGAAAGAACAATTTTCTTACCTTCACTGTCGCAACGTCGATAAAGTTCGGACTGGGATTCTCCCTTTGCCACTCCTTCATCATGACTGAACGTACAAAAACAAAACATTCTTGAGTAGCATGTACGCCTAGGTTATGACTGAATTATTTTTGCAGTACATTACTGTCCATGTCCCAGTCTACGAATGCAAGCACGAACTTCAAAGCCCAGCTCGAAAGACAGACGGACGATCAYAAAACAGTGGCGGGACAGAGGAATTGCTCATGTAATTTGCCAGAAAGAGAACGACGATTGCGCTCAACAAGCTATACACAGCAAGGAGCTATAAAAACGTTCACAAAACGTAACATTCTTGAGTAGCATTGACAGGCGGGTCTCTTCGCTACAATAGTCCTCCCAATTGTCAAGGCCCAACTCATCTCTTGAATCCAAGACTTCAACACTCTCACAAATCTCGGAGTACTGCAGGTGGAATAAGATGGTAGTGCCAGTGAAGCCATAATAATAAGAGCTTCAGAGTCCCAGCTTGAGCGAGGCGAGGCGCGCGCCCTCCACTCTCGCAGCAATTTTTTTCATGGCGATGTCGCGAGCAAAGTCCGGCGACCCATGCTGCGGCTTCAAATCACGACTAAAAGGTGAGAATCCGCAATCATCAGTAGCGCCGAGTCGATTTGCTGGAATGTGCTTRGCAGCCGCGAGCAACGCATCCCGCACTTGCTCCGCCGTCTCCACCTTGGGGTTGAGCGGATTCACCACCCCGATGAAGCAGAACTGCAAAGCCAGAGTAGCTTTCGTTTTGAAAACACTGACCTGCAGCATGTTTTTCCCCGTCCAAGGATTGCGCGCGTCGTTTTTATTCGCGAGGCGGCCCTCTGTAAAATCAATGGAGACTCGCACAGCCCCCGCTGCGAAGCATTGCCGAATATCCTTCTCGACCTCGTCACACACGTCGCTCAAGAACTTCGTCCTCGGGTAATCCTTGATCTCGCCCTCCAGGGGGTACAGCAACATCATCATGGACGGCGAGATCACCGCTTGCTTCACCGGCTTGGTGGCGATTCGTTTGTTCTTCCTCACAAATTCGGCCGCAAACGTCTTGTACCTGAATCCCCAGCCATTCTTTCTGAGCTAAGTATCGCCACATTTCTAAACGTCTCTGTGTCTAGATACACGAAATTGACGAAGGAAAATGCGATTAGTAGCCAAACATTCTACATATTTTTCCTGGAAATTCTTGTCTATCTGAGGGAATGTCTCCAATCTGAATTTCAATATCAAACTACGCAGGAGATACTGTGAAAGAGAACTAGTCTGTCGCGAAGCTACTCCAATTCCACGAAACAGTATTGCAGCTACCAAATGACAAAAACATGTGCAAAATTCCGCAATTGAAAATTGGAACCGACCTGAACGGGCCATGGGTGAGTCGGGGAAGCTGGCGATGGTGTCCATCATCAAAGATAGCGAAGAACTGACCATCCCCAGCCAGATTCTCCGCTAATCCGGTTCCCGCAAGAGTGTCCGTAATCGGATACGTCGCAAAGCTGGACTCGCGCTGCTCGCCGTCTGTGACGTACGTCTCCCCTGTTGCTTCAAGCCTGTGTATGGAATCCGCAGCTGCTTCGTCTTGCGCGGATTGAAGCTCCTGCCAACTAATCTTTCCCTTGTCGTAATCCTCGTAGGCGTCTTGGAGCTTGATCGGGCGAGGCAAGGAGCCCACAAGCTCAGTTGGGATCGGCATTGCGTTGGATTTCAAGTAAGCTACCGGTCGTGAGATTGTCTTGTCTCAGGTTGTTGCAAAGCTTGTGGAATTGCACATCGAGCTTGTGAAATTGCTCATCAGTGACAGACCCACATGTTTACATGCAGGGCTTGAATGGTGGCATGGCCGAGATTGGTGAGAGTTGGAGTGGATATGGCATGAAGTGATGATCGTTGCAGATATTTTATTGTTGTTTTGTTTTCCTGTTGGTCAATCTTGTCTGTTGCTGTGTCCTATGTCGTTGATGTGTTGTGCCATCAGCATATCCACAATTCAGTGTCAGCAATTCCAATATAAGAAACCCGTGTGGGGTAGTCGCCTGATGCTTGGGAGTTGGGAGAGTGGATACTTCCTTGTGCCTCGAGGATTTTCCGTGCGGTTGGCACCATTGAACTGTTTGCGAGAAAATGACCTTTCGGAACTTTCATCGGAGTGCTTTCGAAATGAGAGATGACGCGGCGTAGTTCACTGAACTTTGTCAAGTGACAGTCTAGAAGCTCATAACATTGTTTACCAATGAGGTGGAGGGTCCCTTTTGTATCCTTGAAAAAGAGATCCCTACGTTGAACAAAATTGTCTTATATAGCTTTTCAATCAACCCCAATTTGTCCTTGAATTAATTTGAAAATGAGATCCCTACATTGAACAAAAATGTCTTATATATATGGCTCTTCAGCCAATCCCAATTTATCCTTGAATTAACTTAAAAATGAGATCCCTACATTGAACAAAATTGTCATATATGGTTCTTCAACCAACCCCAATCCTTGAATTAACTAGTAAGTCTCTCTCACGTCTCTAGCAAAACATAATATGTTTCCAACACAAGCCGGGAGGGCCATTGTCTAGTTATACAATGTTATGAATGACTCCACAAAACCAATCAAGGTAGAAATACCTAAACCGTTCATTCAACCTTTAAAGATACTAAGGTTGAAAATTGGTTGATGGATGACTTCATTGTTCACTGTAGAAACAAAGAATGCACATGTTGGATGAGCAATTTTGGTGACTACTTTAGTCAAGCGGAGGGCAACAACTTTTAAGGGTTAAGCTAATATGCATAAATGGAGTCAAAATTATTATTAGGTGTTGTTTTTTACTTATAGACAAATTAAAATCTTAAATTAAAAAAGAAAGAAATTATACTTTTTGGAGAATTTTGTATTTTCTATAAGTTTTCAAAGTTAAATCTCAATATATATAGATTCATGTTTATAATGCCTTCAAAAAGACCTAAAATTATTGGCTAAAGGCCCTATTACTTTGCAACCATGTTGTACCATGTATAAAGTTGCAACATGCCACATAGAAGTTTTAAGGTCATATTTGAAACACTTTAACAAAAGATCCCTACTTCATTGTGAAGTTAAGGCATGTACTACTGTCACAGATTCTCACTCTAGAATGAATGACAACCCTACATTTGGGTGGAATTAGATTAGTGTCTGGTATTGGGTTAGACTATTAATATCTTAGTGTTTATAAGAAAAAAAAGAATGGAATGTTCACTTGTCTTCTTCCTAAGCTCGGATTTACCCTTTTCGAGGTAGATGTGACATTTTTGAGATGAACAGCAATCACATTAGTTGTCTAACTTTTTCAGTCCATGGCCAAACCAAACCCTCCAAATTGAGCTGTGAACTATACAATATTAACATAACATGTAACTCTAAAAAATTCCACAAGGTAGAGTTTAACTTGGAATTTGATGAAACTACAACCATTGGATTTATAACTCACTCTATTTATTTATTTTAAAAAATTCTCAAATTTTGAGAATGGAAAGCTCAGAAAAAGAAGGGTAGTTACCAAAAAATGGTCACTTGGATCATCATGGGTTTAAGGAAGTTTCAAAGAAGATTATTTAATTTGTCAATGGAAAGGCAAAAGAATGGAAAGGCAAAAAAATGTACAAAACCAAAACTTTCAATTTCAAGTAAGAAATGTACACCCATAATCAACACTACCTCCAAAATGCAATCCCTACATCTGAACCAAAAAGAATCACTTTTTTTCCTAGCTATTGATGTATACAATCGAAAACATTAAAGTCTTTGAGAGCCTGTAGTTTGCTCTTGGTGCACGTGCACAATTCATGCTTTGAAAATTCATAACTTTACTCATGGTGTCCAAATAATGCATTCTAGAGTTGGATCCTCTTTTAGGTGCCAATATGATCTACTAAGAATATTCAATATTTAATCATAGTAACCAGGATCGGTTGTAATTAGTGACAATTATAGGTGCACATACCTTAAAGAGAGAAGTACAGATATCTTGTTTGGCCCTGGAACTTTCACCTCAGCAGGTCAGCAGTAGCAACAACATTGGTCATCCAGCTATCCAATAGCCAGAAAAATCGATGCATGTGCTTGAAAAAGCTGGGAAGTGATGCAGTTGCCTACAGTACAGAAATCTATTCCTGTCAATCAATGGGATCTGGAACCATCGTGAATGCTACTGAGAATTTTGATTAAAATACAGTAAACACCCTAACGCAACAGGTTTGTCTGAAGCTTCCTTGACGACCCTTCCTGTATGAAATCTAACAAGTTACAACCCAGATGGCAACCTACAAAATCTGCCTGGGGTTAAGATTTCCATTTGTGAAAATCGGTATAAATGTGTGACTCCTTAGAATGCCAACGTCTAGAGGTTGGCTAAAAGAGTCCCCTCATCAACACAGTCGGATGCAKAAACTGAGAATAGCTAAGGTTGTCGGTGTTCAGCAGGTGAAGAAATCGACGAATCCAGGATATCAGACTGGGATTCAGTCAATTCGGAGTTGGGAGGATGAAAGAGTTCAGGATGACCCCAGAAGGAGGCAGCTACACCATAAGCAACTAGGACCAGAGTCCAAACGCAAGGAACTAAAATTGCAAGCTGTATGTGGGCTGAGGCCTCCCCTCGAGCTTCAAACGAGTCGGCAAAACACACAATCTCATCGTGAGAATCCGCGCACCCCTCCGGCATCAGCGGACCATAGAGAGTGAACGCAATGAAGTAGAACCAGGCTCCTTGGAGAGTGACTGCCATGCCACTGAGGATGTCCAAGGAAAAACTATCCGGGTACGCTGCTAACAGCAGTGCACATACAATGCATAAACCTATCAGGAGAACCAGAATTTGGTGGTATCTGCCCTCCAAACCATGGTGGTTTGTRGAGTGGAAGTAGAAAAGTAGGAACTCCGCTGTGAACGCCATCGCAGCAACAACAAAGAGCGACCCTTCCGGAAGTGGCAATAACCTGAATAAAAACAAGAAGACGTTGTGAAAATAATAATAAGACTAAATGATGGCCATGGTAATACTTACTAAAGCGTTGAAGAGAATGCAGGAACTAAATGAAGATTGTTGGCTAAATTGTTCTACGGAAGACCCAGAGAACCGCCCAAACTTCATTGGGATTCTTTCTCCAAAATCAATGCTTTCAAGACCGACTGGCTTCAGGGAGCTTCTTGAAGCCCTTAATAAACCACAAACCCTTTGAAGTAGAGATTGTGCAGAGGCCAAAACGGTTCTTTAAGCTGAAAAAGCTTTCCCGCTTAGGGTATAAAAAAAAATTACAGAAAAGGGACCCCCATAGGTGTTGATCGTATCCTCACAGTATACTTTGCATAGGAYTATGTCACATTCCATACCATATAGAACACCAGRACACACAACGGCCTCTCYATACTACTCATGTCCCAAAGATTGTAGATCACTGCTAGGCAACTAAATTCCAATAGCTGACTTTACCACGGAGACTCCAGTTAAGACGCAGTACCAATAAACGAATTTTCATAGCCATTTGGCCCTGAGATCTTCCGGGAAACAAACCTTATTGTAATACCTTCCTAAAAGTAAGACTCCAGAATTTTGTACAGGGACTCAGTGAGTTCGTTTATTCTTGAGAATGTACACCACCTCATCAGCAGAACTCGTGTCAACTTTAGATCACCTCACAACAAAACTTTTGAGCCTTTCTGGCTTTATTCATGTAGTTTTTAAATAATGCATTCTTCGGTGWGTTSGAATCCTYTTTGCTTTGCTTAAAAATCTGACCGTTCGAATATTAGAAACTAGGATCAACGCTTAAAGCGTCACARTTAGGTTTCCTTTCTTACATTGARGTGTARTCACCTTAGTTCCCTGTTTTCTCTATTGCACAAGACTTAAACGAAATATTCACTATAGTACAAGACCAAAATACCTTRCYGAATCTTGATAAGTGTCTGGTYATTTTGACACAGRRATAGTCAACTTCTTGGGAACTGAATGGAATCCAGAAACCAAATCTGCAAAGTTTTCGATATATGTAGTCCTAATTCACACCCTTACTACATTACTTCGATGAGTACTACTCGGACTAATCTTCAAGTACTTCCTCTAAAATAAGTACACACTGAGTAGACTCCTACGATTACAGGTCTCCTGAAATTACAGGCCTAGCCGAAAAAGACGGTTTCCAAGAAGTTCAAGTGCAAGAAAAAAGCATAGATCGTAMAGTTCCAACTWGARTTCAAATTGAGCAAGAGATCGCAGTGTAAAAAATACCTCGTGGTTTCATGAACCAGCACGGTGACGCAGAAGAGGAAAAACATAAGCAACATCGCCGCGTGCTCGAAATCGTTCAAGTGAATGGTATTAATGGCGCCATTCACCGTAAACGTCATATGAGTCGAATAAAAAAACTCGATGCACATATCCGTGAACGTCCCGACGAGCAGAACGTAGACCTCCAAGTAGCGGCCCTTACCCGTGAAGAAGCGAGCCGGGTGCCACGCGCGCGCACGGAACGCCTTGGGATTGATGACGTAGTTCGTGATCGAATTCAGCAGGTGCCAAATTCCGACGAGAAGAAACATGGAGCCGGGGAGCACATGGCCCTTGAACGACCCCATCGCGATGGAAACCCTACGGAAGCGGATTGAGGTTAGATGTTTTCTAGTGCGTTTTCTTCACCACGAGCTTGTGCGATCCATGAAAACTCTTTCTAGTGCGAGGACGACGTGTTGTCACCATATTCTACAAGTGGAATCGCCATCGCCGGTCTCCTTGGCCTTGGTATTCCGGAATATCCAAGCCTCTGGAACCCTAATTTCAGCGACCTCGAGTTCGGTTCTACAACATCAAGGAAAGACAATCACCGAAGCGACTAATTTGTCATGTTAGTGAATATCACAACAATTTTTGAAAACCACATCATTTTTAATTACTGCATGTTGAATTATTGTTGGATACCCTCATGAGAAAGATTGCTATAAGAGTGGCGAGGCAGGATGGTAGTACTCTATATGGAAGGGCATTGAATTGTTCTAATTTCCATCCAAATTTTTTTGTAGTGATGCTAAAATTGAAATTGTATAATGACACTAATTTTATAGATGTACTAAATTTGTGCCTCCATAATAGGACAAAATGACAAATCAATACAATTTCATTCTATAAATATATTGAACATATCTTGTACATGTTATGAACATGTTCAACCTTTTTCAACCTTTTCTAATTGCTCAATTTAGGAAATACATATGTTGTGCATTTAGAGTAAAACAAGATATGATCTTCATCTTGAAAAAGATAATTAGTAATTTATGATTAAAGATCAAAACTAAAACGGGAAATAGTATGAATATTTTGATGATCCTCCTATCTTGGTGGGACTATATTATTCCTCTCAAGTATAAGAGAATTTTCCAAGGTGAAAATGTAACTTTAACCCCTAAAGGACCGGGATGCGTTTTTTGGCTACACCCCTACGTACCAATTTTGGGTATGTACTTGTGGTTGGATATTTCCATATTTTTGGCCCAAAATTTAATAGAAGGTCGGGGCGAGGAATATCTTTCATATGCACTAACTTTCATGACATTTGGATATACGAGTCAAAAGTTATGGCCTGATATGTTACTTTTTTTTGTAAATGGGCAGTCCAAAAGCCATATTTAACTACTTTTGGACTATTCAATGAATTTTGGACTTTCCATTGAAAGATCTCTAGATTATAACATCGGGAGATCTCCCGATGTTTTGCATAGATTTCCCAATGTTTTGCATTATCTCCCGATAACCCATTTTTTTTCTTCCGATGACCATTATTAATTTTGGACTTTCAAAAGTCCAAAAGTAGTTAAATGTGGCATTCAAGAAAATTAGAAAAAATCACTTTTTTCAAAAAAACAAATTAATGTTGATTTTCTAGAGTTATATATATGGAAAGCTTTGAATCATTCCATTTTGATCAATGAGTCAAAAGTTATGAGGATTTTTTGTTTGCGGGCAGTTTTGAATTTTCTACTCTAAAATAAACTTTGAAGTCCTTTATCTTAGTCAATTTTCAATATTTTTAGAAAAAAATAAAATCAGAGGATGTAGATTGTTTATTACAACATGCTAGCTAAATATATAGTAGAGGTAAAAATTGCAAAGGAGAATTTCATATTATAATTTTTTTCAAAATTTAAAAAATATGAAGCTATTGTCGATTGAAAAAATATTCATATGCTCTAAGAAATTCTAACAACTACGTAATAATATCTCATACTATCTAGTTTTTAATGAATTGATGTATTATTTGAAAATTGTATGTGAAAAATCAACATATTGAAGCTTGCATCAAGACAATCTTGAATCACAAGGTTGATTGCAAGAAAGAGCCCCCGGTTTTTGTAGCGTTTGGCATAGTACTCATGTTTTTTTGGGGAGTACTGTAAAATTAGAAAAACAATTTGAAAAAAATGTAAAAAGTATATTTCATGTATACACCTATAAGAAGAAGGTACCCTATGAAGGAAAAGCGTAGGAAAATTCTCGAAGTAGGAGAACTACAAAAGTGCAAAATTTCATGAAAATAGGTGTTTTGATGTTTTAATTTGTAGAAAATAGGAAATGTAATTTTTTTTTAAAACTAAAAATTGGAGATTTGGGAGAACTTTATGATAAAGAGATTTTACCAAAATAATGATCTTAAAACCATCTTGAATGTTCAGAAGTGCGAGCACAAGAGAGCCCTTTTAGCATGCATGTAGAGGACATAAAATAAACTCTTTTTAGGTTTCTTTTGATGGATGCATTTCCATCTAGTGTGGGAATAGACCACAAAAATTTCAGCTCTATGTCATTAATTTTGTGCACTCCCCAGTACTAAAAACCTCTAAACTACAAAACGTGATAAATTAGCTAAATTTAAATTTAAATATAAAATGATTTTTTAAAATTTCTAAAAAATAAGGAATCTGATTGCTATCAAGCAAGACATCTCCAATAAAATTTTCAAGTTAATTGGGCTCATACTTCAAAAGTTATAGTGGATAGAAACTCCGCAATTCAAATTGTGACGGAAAATAGTACTAGTCTTTCTTGCATTCACCCACAAATGTATTCCATTCATATAAAATTGTTCTCACATAATTATAAACAAATGACTTATCATTCTTGTAAATCAAAGTCCAAAATATTAAAATGATTTTATCTCCAAAAGTGCCTTTGGATGAGTGAAACCTATCCCTTGGTTAGGCAATTCTTTGTTTAGAATTTGCACTTACCTACTTCGGGATTAGTAATGATGAATGTTGCAACATAGGTAAGATTTATCTTAAGCTTATTGATTTATAAATGAATTTAATTAAAATTGTTATATCTTTTAGGATTTGACAACTTTTGGAACTAAAGTGGCATTAGAATCGCAATTTTCATGCATATTACAATTTTTAAACTCAATTAGAAAAATGATTGTTAAACCTTCGTTTTCTTTAGAGAGCTCATTTGCATCTAACATCAAAATTTCACTAAATAGAGGATATGTGACCTTAGGAAGTGAAGTTATAACAAGTTTAAAGTGTAGCTTGGATATATCCAAGTGTTTTTCAATGACTTTTGTTAAAGGCAAAATGCAAGGGAGAATATTAGAATTAATACCCTAAAAGTCATGGAGTTTCATTTCTTCTATTTGAAGGGATAGTCACTCAATCATCCACCCCAAGCAAATACCCCATTACAAGTGAGTAATTTAGAATATTATTCTAAAGAGACTACATGTCAAGTTCTCATTGGCAGTCAAAATTTTCTAGCGTGATCTCATTTTTAGAATCTCTTATATTTGGGATTTTTGGAATTTCAATATATGAATTTAGAAAATTCTCATTTTGACAAAGAATATGGGTTTACAAAAGGCTGGTCAGATTTTCATATTGTCTTGTTGGCAAGTGAAAGGAAATTCCAATGCACCAAAGAATGCAACATTTGAATACAATATGCAAAAGTTATGAAGGGTCAAAGTTTGATTCTAAAAGCTTTTCTTTCACATAGATACATATCTGAATTTGGAAATGTACAGAGTGTGAACATGGCACTTTTAGTTTAATGGCGCTTTTGGGTTACCTACCTTAACTCCTAAGAAAGATTGGATGCTTGTTCAATTAGTTATGATTTAAGAAGTTGGATTTCAAAAGGCTCCCATTCAAGTGCAACAAATTGAAAATTTCGTAAACCCCATTGTTTACGGGGTTTCACCTTGATATCTTGCAACCCAAGCTTGTGGCCAGCAAACGTGCCTTCCCCAGCCTTCTGGAATTCTAAAATCTGAGCTTGTGTCAATGCCTTCACTTCCTTCGCAACAAGCCCCATGGACTTCCCTAGTTTTTTCCCCAATCCACTGCACATGAGTATCGGTCCCGTTAGCATGACTATCGGTCCCATATTCGTATCATTACTGATCAAGTACCAACACATCCTATCTATAAAAAAAACTGCCAATAGTAAACGCATACCTGTAATCGGGCTCAGCTCGCAAAGATGCATACTTGAGAAGATCGTTACAAGGCACAATGTTCCGCACATTGAGCTCCTCTTTCACATACTGTCAATTAATGAGTTCAATACTAGTCAATCGAAAATCACAACCACCATCATTTTGCTTACTTTCTTAACTTGATGCACGAGAAAATTAGCTACTAGTTTCATAAGACAAACAAACTACCTCAGTCAGCTGCAAGACAGGGAAAGTACCTCGCCAAGGGAACCCGTGATATCATCGAGGAAGTCAGTGTCAGCATGGACAACCACCATTTCCCTGTACAAACAGTATTAATTCGTTCAGTTTGATGTATTTTGAGAGGAAACAATCCTAGAGAAGTTTCATTTTAGAAAAAGGAAAATCATCTTACTTGAGAGGGGTTTTGAGGGGCTTGTTGTGGCGTTCTCGAATATTGCGAGCAAGATCGATGACGGACATCATTCGGGTGACACTCTGCTCAATACGTTTGTCAGGCTGCATCCACAATCACACCAAAAGTTTAAAGTCTTGTCAGCCTGCATCCTCGATGCTATGYCCGTAAGAATCTCTAGCTACAGTCTGCAAGTGAAAAAGGSRATGCAGACAACAAATATTGACCTTGATGAATGACAAGCGAACATATCAAGAGAAAATCGCTATCAATAGCAGTCAAGAAATAAGCGCTGGGTGTACTCCAACCTAATTAAGAGAAATGCATTTAGTGCTTCACAAATACTAAACAGGGATATATAGAATTTGTTCAACTGACCTCACTCTCCACCTCTGGAAAGGAACAGTAGTGTACACTTTCCTCTGCCTCAGGTAACGCAAGCCGCAAATTCTGATACATTCCATCTGTAAAGAATGGAGTAAATGGTGCCATAGTCTTGCAGCATGTCAATAGCACCTGTTTCAAGCAGAATCCCCGTATGCAAGTGTCACTTGACAGTCCTCGGGACTGAAATTAAAATGATATGTTATCAAGCAAGTGCTGGTGTCAATTTCAAATTTGCGCACAAGTCCCACGACAGGTGCAATAGTGATTTAACAAGACAGAAAACAACACCGCATTCATAGTGAGGAAGGGGGATGCAATCTACTCACGAAATACAAAGTAGACAATGCTACACGACTGTCGTCATCCCCGGTGCGACCTTTCAAACGCTTCCGGTTGAACCGAACATAAATATTGGTCAAATTGTCAATGAACTTAAGTAGAACTGGGACAACCTGAATAACAAACACAAATGTTAATATAAGCAAGTTTGACTTTCAGACGTTCCAGGTCACTGCTCCCACAAGCCCCACGAAATGAAATGTGAGCGTATATATACTTACTGTGTATAAGCGGTAAGCATTCATTTCTTGACGAACAAAGGCCACAAGGCTTTCACTAGCTGAATTGATCCATCTATCCAGAACATTCGTAGACTGCTGCAAGATAGTCCGGTCAAGTGGCTTGAAAGGTTCAAGCCCTTCTGCATCTAACCTCTTCACGTTTTGCACCAAAAACCTGTATGCATTATACCATGGCAGGAAAACATCCTTCACCTGCCACACCACATCTCTCCAGAAATTAGCAACATTCTTAAATAGATGTTGAGGTTCGTTGCAAGTAGTTAGTCATGCTTTATGAATAAAATCATGCAATCAACTCTTTACACTGATAAAATCTAAAGCAAGAACWAAAAGCTAAAAYCCTAACACTAATACCTCTTTCATAGTAGACAATATGGCATGAAAATTTTGGCTWGATGACTCACATAGGAACACATCTAACTGCACGGGTTAGATAAARGGAAAAATGCAAAACCTAGATCGGTAAACTTACCACAGAATAAACTCCTTCTTTCTTAAATCTGAGTGGTTCACCTTTCACAACAGGAGAATTGATAAGGTACAATCTCAGTGCATCCTGCACCCACACAAGTAGAAGTTAAAACAGGCAGTCGAAGGTGCTCAAATTGAATCAGCATTCGACAAAGGATATCACTGCGCAAGCAGTAGACCGCCTGGATAAAAAGTGCAGTTCCACTTACAGCACCATATTCATCAATAATGTTAGTTGGAGGTGGATAATTGTTGAGCCGCTTGCTCATCTTCTTGCCATCCTCCGCCAATACCAAACCATTGCAGATAAGATTCTGAAATGCAGGTCTGTCAAACAAAGCTGTTGAAAGTACCATCAACGTGTAGAACCTGCAAATACACCCAAGGTATTAGTCGAAGAAAGAGAAAACTAATACAAACGGTGTCACATACGAGGATTACGCTATCAATCAAAATACTAATTGCAAGGGATAAATCCCGCAATCCATAAGAGCCTGCGTCGGCAACAACCACAAAAATTCAAAATATGTATCCAATCGACCAGCAGTTSTTATGATGGCGGAGATCGAATAGACCCAAGATAACTGCTGATATTTTTTTAAATGATATGTCCTAAGAAATAGACGGAATTTTGTCCGGGAGATCGTGATAGAAGAAGTGAGTACCATCCACGGGTTTGATCAAGGCCTTCAGCAACAAAATGGCCAGGAAAGTTTCTCTCAAAGAGATCTTGGTTCTCGAATGGGTAGTGGATGTACGCATATGGCATAGATCCGCTCTCAAACCAACAGTCAAAAACCTGCGCAGATTAGACCTACATATTGTCATACTACAAAGTTCCAGTCTGTAGATAGCATAGGATGCATGCGGCCTGACAGAACTGACTTGACTTGGCTATTCCTAATAATAAAGAACAGTTGACCTCTGCAACACAAATTCAATACTCTTGAGACCAGATTCCGACTAATAATCCTACAACGTGCCTGCCCAATGACTACGAGTAAACTCATGCAATAATATCAACCCTGTATTAAGTTCCAGCCCAGCTGCATAGAAATATGARTACAATAGATATRGAAAACTCACATCCTCGACACGCTTCAAGACTCCGAACTCTGGACCTCGAGGCGATGGAATAGTAACGTCATCAATGAAATGACGATGCAGATCCGTGGCCTGCATTACCAGGAAAGTAATCCATGCAGTGAGATAACATGCAGTGATTAACTTTGTCCAACTCTACCTACTACACAATCCATGTGAATTCAAATTGAAGACAAAGCACCTCAGAAGATACCTTGAAGCCAGATAGCTCTTCCAGCTCTTGGACGGAACCAATGACCACAGTATCTACTCCATCGTCACTTCGCCAGATGGGCAAAGGTGTCCCCCAAAACCGAGTGCGACTAATGGCCCAATCCCGAGCATTCTCGAGCCAACTGTGAAACCTCTTCTCCTGAAAAATTATGCAAATTTCACTGATGTAAGAACTGAAGGTCACCCTACATGCGCAAAAGGATAAACCCAACAGATGTGGAATTTCCATACACATCGTTTCAAAGCTCACTCACCCCATGCTGGAAAATACGACAAAGCATAAGACATTCTGAAGAAACTCAGTTTCGTCAGAAACTCAATAGAATCTCAAAAAACTCTGAAACCAAATCAGAAGAAGGTCGTGCAAAGAAATTGTTATAATAAATTTGCGATAATAAAAAAATTTGACAAATAAGTACATACCTTCACAGAGTCTGGGACCCAATAAGTCTGCTTGTTGTTYTCAACAAGACGGTCCTTGAACTGCTCAACTGCCACATACCTGTGTAACAACGCAGATAAGATATGTATATAATGTTATATTGTACAAGTAATGAGCAATCAAAAAAGTTCAACCTACTTCTCTGTCAAAAAATTATTTCATGGACTAGGTCAGTAAACCAAAACATACCAGCTAGGAACCACTTTGTAAAGTAATGGGGTGTCTGATCTCCAGCAGWAAGGATATGAATGCATGATACTGCCAACATTCACTAGCCTGCCCTTGGCCTGCACTTCCAACATTAAACTTCGCATAAATCAGATTGTCATRATGATTTGAAAATTACCYTTCCGTGGAAYGTAASAATTGCCTTCRACTGGTCAACAACCAAGGGCCTCTAAATGACTTCAGATGATACGAACTGGAAATTGTGTATTGCAGASTMGATCCAAAATAGCCAATMCTATGCTATCCAGTATTCAAACAATTTCAAAGATACAYACCTTGATAGCAGCAATWATGTCCTTGTCCGCTTCTTTCACAAAACGACCTTTAAAATCAGATACTTCCGCCGTGAAGTTGCCATCCCCATCAACCGGATTAGGTAGATTGGGGCCCTGTCGAAAGACAAGTGAGAAAGAGCACTGTTTATAAGGCATAAACAGGGAGAAATGGAATGTATAACGGTGGTACTTAATAGTTCATTTTCATGCTTTAATACTCCCATTCTCAAACTATTGCTTGGGCATCCTACCAAAGCTGTCCCCCAAAATCGGTTAAACAAAGAAACATAGGTACGTCTTAGCTCTACTGAAAAAAATTGATCTATGTAAGGAGTTCAAGTAACTGAAACAAAAGGAAGCTGAAGACTGAAGACGTATGGCATTCTCAATCACCCATGCACGTCAAACACACATCTCAACTYAAAAACACCATAATAAATCTCGGTAATTTCGGTAGAAAACTGCTCTKAATAACAGAAGGAAATCAAGAAGTCCAATCTCACCTTCTGAATGACACCRTTAGCCAAGCACACACGATAATCGTCCTCTCCAAATGCAGGCGCACAATGGACTACTCCAGTTCCGCTATCATCACTGACGTAGTTATCTGCTACGACCTTGAAGGAAGTGTCTGAAAATTGCAAGAAATAATCAAACAGAGGTTTGTACCTGCACCATAGTTCAGTCCCACAACAGTGTGAACCTCCAGAGATCAAGCAAGAAACAAACGGTAACTTTACACGTAGAATACATGGCAGATTGTGAATATATCAAARTTGTGTTAGGAGACTGCCATGTATCGACAGTTACGTACTTCTTGCCTAYTAAAGCACTACCCTTGCACTGGTCAATAACCTCGTATGTGCCAGAATCAACAGGTGCAGGGGTATGCTCTGTGCCATGACCTCCTCCCTTTTTGTCTCCTTTCTTGTCTCCTTTCTTTCCCGCACTTTTGTCAGCCGGAGCATTGCTAGTGACGTCAGTCTTGGACTTCGCATTTGAGGCTCCCTTTGCCTTCGTACTTGGAAGCTGAGACAGTCTCGATTCTGCTACAATATAAACAGCCCCTGTCGTTTTATGTCGAACCTGTGGAAAAAATTCAAGAATGAATTGAGCATAGGTAAAAAACCTATGTGTTAGGTTTCTATTCACCAATTGAGTCTAATTTGTCTGTCAACAAATCGAACAATATGCATAAAGCAGGCTAACGTGATAAAATCACGGACCGCAGCCCAAGTTCTGAAAAGCACATGCAGACCTTCGTGTAAGTGAGGTTGGCATTCACACACAAAACCAGGTTACTGGGAAGCGTCCAGGGAGTAGTAGTCCAAGCCACCAATGCCGCTCCGTCAGCATCTTCCAGCAACGGAAACGACACCATGACTGCAGGATCCGACACATCCTGAAGTGCAAAAACAAATGCTCATTCAGCATTCACGCTTTACCATTTACGGCAGAAAATCTAGTCAATCCACTATTGCTCTCTTACAATTGCTCTAAGAACAGAGGATAACTCCAATTCGCTCGAATTACACAAARTATTGCACTTKACGGRTCGAWTYAGCATCAACACTCGATCAGAATCCAAATCCCTCGCAGTGTTTCGGTGCAATTGAACCCAGAAACACTAAAACGGTAAACTTAAGAACACAAACCTTGTAATTCAGACCGGCTTCAAAATTCGACAGTATTGTCGTGCAGCCAGTACTGTAAGGCATAACCTGTAAAACGAATTCCAATCGTCAATCTTCCTATAGTTGCCAAAAACAAAGCAATTCCATTGCTAAACCCAAAATCCAGGGGATCCGATCCTTGTTCCCCTTAAACCCTAAACCTGCCATTGCACAACGTACCTTGACCCCTTGATACACGTATCCCTTTTGATACAGCTGCTTGAACACCCACCACACCGACTCCATGAACTCCGCGTCCAGTGTCTTATAATCATTCCTAAAATCAATCCATCTGCCCATACGCGTGACGGTCTTCTCCCACTCCTGGCTATACCGCATCACAATGCTGCGGCACTCCTCGTTGTAAACGTCAATACCGATCTTCAGCACATCGTCCTTAGTTTTGATCCCGAGTTTCTTGTCAATCTCGTGCTCCACGGGCAAGCCGTGGCAATCCCAGCCGAAGCGGCGCGTGACGTGATGGCCCATGGCGGTTTGGTAGCGCGTGACGATGTCCTTGATAGTGCCGGCCAGGATGTGGCCATAGTGAGGCAAGCCCGTGGCGAACGGAGGCCCGTCGTAGAAGATGTACTCGGGCTTGCCCTCCGTGCGCTTCAGCTGCGTCTCGAAGGCMTTCAGGCTTTGCCAAAGATCAAGAATTTTCTCCTCCTGCTTGGGGAARGAATACTCCTTGCCCTCGCAGATGTCCTCCATCGCTGCGGCAAGCTACTGCAATACGAACAATTGGACTGGGACAATAACTGCAATGGGGGGTTTACAAGGGAAAGAGTCGTGGTGGGCACGGCGGGTCGGGGAAGAAGGAGCCCTAAACCCTAAAACAGTATTGGTTGGAGGAAAAAGCCAACTCAGAAATTCAAGCTTTCTGGTTATGAGAAAATCAGTGTGAGTTCAAAATGCAGAACACAGCAAGGTAAGCAGCCGTATTAGAGTTAACCCCTAAATGCCCATTGAGCTTCTAGGAATTTGCTCTACGTTGAACGAAAAGCCAACATTTTGATAAGATGAATCACTTTTTTTTATGAAATGTAACCATACAAATTCAATCTAAACATGTCATAGATCACTAAGGAAAAGAAAACACAACAATGTGGATTGAAAGATTACAAAGTTTAATCATGAGGGTGTTAAAATTGCAAAAGTGAGTCAAAGTCTTTCAATCCTCTTTTCACATGTCAATTCTAAGAAGGTGGTCACCAAAAACATATGAGGTTGAAGGGCCTAACCTGCATAACTCCAATAAATTTATGGCTTCTTAAAATCAACTCTAAATTTTTTTTAAATGATTTTTGAATGTGGTTATTTCTCCAAGCTCTAGTGTATTTGAGGCTCATTTCCAAGCAACCTCAACACTACGGAAAGTCAAGATTGCAATGGACACCTTTGCACACAATTTTAATTGAAAAATCACAAACAATCATTTTCAAAATTGGATTTTTGATGCTAAGACTAGACTTCAAAAAGAAGTTTTCAAAAATATAAACTACCAAAAATAGTAATTTGGTTGAGTTTTATTTAACTTCAAAGTTTTTCAAACACCAAATTTGGGTGCCTTGGACATTTACAGGTTCATCGAAAAGTATGTGCAATGAAGTAGCTAGAGTTTGAGAAAAATGCATTCAAAACAAAACTTCTTGAAGCACCAAATTTAGTATGATGGAGTTTGGTGCACTGTTTTTTTGGTACTATTTTTTAGTTAAATTTTTCTCTTATACCCCTTAAAAAATTAGGGTTCACTGCATTATTAACTCAATTGTTGCCACATTGTCCAAGTTGATCTCCTATGGATATAAGAGAAGATCAATTTTTCTTTCAAACATGCATAATTAACAAAGATTGAAGCTAGTAGGAAGTGGTTTCAGATTTCACCAAGTGAGTGTGTAGATTCTATACTTTTGGGGAGTGCAACCAAAAAATGCATGAGTGTCACTAAGCTCCCCTAAATTGAATGCATAGAGAGTTGATAATAAGGAGGAATTCTTGAATCATTTTTGGATTTTTCCACATTTTGCTTATATCTTTGCACAAATGTATTATTTACCTCAATTCTATTGAATAGGCCACAAAAAAGGTTATCTTTTTAAAATCCAATAATTGCATCCAATGCATGAGAAGGTGTTTGGACAAAACACTAGCTAGAAGTACTCTATTCATCATCTTGATTATGGATGGCCAAACACTTTGGAGATGATGTAACTGCACTCAGTAGTGATTTGTTTGCAAAATTGTTTTATCTAGATTCTTGCTTGAAAGGTAAGCTTTCTAAACATGATAAGTTAAGAAAGATTTTGGATGCATCTATTTTCAACACTTTGGAAATTCATAGTTTACTTATACAATATCTAAAAAATGCATGTTGCAAAGAGAATTTGGAATCCCCTTTTGACTTCCAAAATGAGTTAACAAATTTTAGAAAAATTAATAAGAGAAATCATGCTCACTAAATATGTGTTGTTTATGTTAGGTGTAATTATAATACATTTTGTACCCAATTTGCAAGATACTATTGAGTATTGGAGTCAAGTAGGCAAGTCATTTGATTCCATGTAGAAAAGACAATTTAAGTTGTATTGGCTTAAAGCACAATTGAAAACATATTCTAATCCTTGATATGTTTTTATTTTGRCTCTTTTATAGTTGACTTCACTTGGTAATATGTTTTTCACATGTCAATATTGATTAAGAATTTCTTTCATGATTCACTTAACCTAAAAGGACTAAAAAGACTACTTTGAGATTCTAAGAACTTCAGCAAGCTCAATTGACTTCATAATTTGAAAATTTTGCATGAAATCTTTTGAATGATTGTATGCCAATCATCACAACCTACATGCGAAGCTTTGTTATACATAATTTTCATAGATATCACAAAAGTTACAAGCCATTTTGTTTTTGATTTCCAACCAAATAGCGAGTTGTTTTGTTTTATTATGTTTTTTATATTGATACCTACACAAAAACATTTGAATCATTCAATTTCATATAAAGAGATGAATGTTACGTACAATTTTATTTTGCAAGCAATGAAGGCATAAAAAACATATAAAATCATTTTTTAAATTCAATTTTAGAAAATTTTGGATTAAAAAAACCCATAGAATAAAGATTTTTTTTTTTATTAGAACACTTTCACCATTGAAATTGAGAATTCTCTATTACTTGTGAGAATTATTAGTGATTTAGAATTTGCTTTCATCAAATATTACCTTCTACCTTATAAATTAGCTAATGAATTAAAGGATCCTACGATCGAATTTGCTAAAATATAAATATAGATGTGGATTTTAGCAAATGCTTATTCTGAAGTAGTTCTAATTAGGCCTCAAAACACCAAAAGTCCTCTAGGGGTTAAACTCTTGGACATATGGAAGGAATCACACTTTCGTCCATTCATTTATGTACTTAATCTCTAAGTGTCCAATTTTACAAGTCTCATGTGGATCCTAAGGAATTTTTCAAACTCATACATTGTACAAATGGTTTAAATATTACATAAGGTTTGAGGGCATTAGAAGGCCCCATGTTATCTTGAGTTTCCGGATTGTAGAAACTCGCCACATCAACAATCTGACGTGGGCAAAAGATCGTCACCTCAGAAAATATTAATTATTTTTTTTCATTTGCCTACATTGCTATGCCTTGGATAAAAAACTATATATCGTACGAATACTTTTTAACCATTTAGTCAAAATTTATAAAAATTATTTAGCCTTAAAAAAAACTTGTCCACATGTTGCATGTAAATTCTAGATTTCAATTAAATAAAACAAAAATTCCATCCTTAGGAGCTGCCTAAGTTGGCTTTGTTGCCCAAAAACATGCAACTTGGTCSTTTGACACAATAGATCGGATGTGAGCCCAATTAATGGGCCAGTGGATTGAATGGCTGCTAGTTGGGGGATTACACAGCTCACTATGCGTCTACCTCCAGAAGGAGGCACCAAGGATAGCACTTGCTACCTAAGCCTATATGGCTTACATAGTAGAATTATCTCCAATAGACTCTTCATTCATGTTGGTCAAAAAATGACCAGAATTACCCTTCTTCGTCTCTCACTATGCAAAAAAAACTAGGCAGTAACTTCTCTTTTCCATTTCTTCAATAGCTGGTTATATTTACTAATTGATTATTTACTTTACAGCTTGTAATACACAACCCGAATTTAAACCATAGCAAGACCGTCCGATCACAGTTATTTGAGAGTACTAAAGAGATATAATTTTAAATCCTCCATTTCTTTTTCAACCATGCTATTCAATTTCAAGAACATGATCTTCTATAGTGTAGGCCAGGTTTAAACTAGGGTCTAAAATTAGGAAACTCTGAAAATCAAACAATTCCATTGGTTGAGAACATTGGTTGAAACCAATCCTAGTGTGGAAAAGTTTTTTTTCAATGTAAAAGAAAAAAATAGCAAAGGAAGTGGTTGAGTCAATGTAAAAGAAAATGCCTAAATGTAAAAAAAAATGTGAAAAGTAAAAAAAGATCACTTCACCACCTGTAAATAAGTGGGATTCATTTTACTTTCAACTTACAATCCTCACTTTCTTCTCTTTTACCACTCAACTCTCTCAAATCCCTCATTTCCTTCACATAAATCTTTCTCCTTCTTATTTCTTTCATCCAAAAAAACTCAAATTAAAGCATTTACAATGGCAATCCAAAACCATCTCTTTATTGTCTTTGTTTTTGCTTTGTTTGTTGCTTTGTCATTCACTTTGGCAATGGTGACTGAAAGTGATGAACAAGAGCGCAATGTGGCTCAGGCCCCATTAGTGCACTCTCCAAAACATGGCCCTTTAGACCCCCATCCACCTCCATTGCTTGCTCCAATTCCCATTTTATTCATAGCACCAACAAGCTCCAATGTGTCCCAACCACAAGTCAATGTTGCCAGGGCTCCACTTAACTTGAACAAACACGGCCATTCCATCATCCCAAGTTGCACCATCCATTGCCATTGCCATTGTTGCTGGTTGTGATCCATCAAGTGATTCTGATTGTCCTTGCTTGCCTTGGTAGAATTGTGTGAATGCAAATCCACAGTTGCCAATGTTTGATGCAAGCAAAATGAAGACCTTTAGATAGAAGTGTTTCCTTGGGAAGAAATATAAATTTATGATAGTAATATTTTTTGGGGTACTAAAAGTTTCAAATACAAAATAGGTGTAGAACAATATACATGGAATCAAGTGGTTCTAAATTGTAAGTACATGAGCTAAATATAGCATCCAACTTGTCGATGATTACTTTCTTCAAAATCATTTGTTTGTCATCATTTTATTTACAATTGGATTCTTATGCAAGTTGATAACAAAAACTCCAATCAACTTAGAAGTATAATAAGACATTGGATATGATAATTGTGAGGATTTTTGCTTTGAATTTTTCATTTGAAATAATTTGACTTTGAAGATTAGAATCTATAAATAATTACACAAAAACAAATTAGAGGTCACTATATTTTAGACCATAAAGAAGGAGCGGCACCATTCAAATGGAGAGTCTAAGTCGAGGTGTTGTTAAGACCTCTTTCAAGAAGTGAATTTTGAGAGATGATGTGAGGTTAAGTTATCATCTTTTGCAATTGTATAGTTTGGAGGAATCCACGACATTTTACATTTGCATTTATTTTTGTCATATTCTATCCATACACATGTTCACCTCATGTAATTGGAAAAGCAACAAAGTCCATTCCAATGGACTTAGAGAATTGACCATGTCATAGACCTTTTTGAATAAGTGTGTGTGTAAAAGAGCTTGATATTTTTCATAGACAATTGAATTTGGAAGAATTGAATGTAGTCTTATACCTTAAATGAGTTTGTTTGTTTGTTTCAATGTATGTTTGTTGATGTAAAATCTATAGAACCATGCATCTTCCGGTCATGCTCTTAAAAACATTGGAAAGCTCTTTTTGAAGAGTGGTGCAAGGACTTTGTTTGCATTACATGTTTTTTGAGGCAAGAAGAGGGCCATTTCAAGCATGTTCCCTTGGATGTTCATGATGCAGTGAGGAAGTGGCTCGCCACTATTAGGTTTATAAATACTATAAATTCAAAATTCAAAATAATAAAAAAAAAAATTCAAAAAAAAAAATTTAATTTAAAAAAAAAATGACATGGCCAAACTTCGACCACATTGCAATGCAATTGTGGTGCAATTCTTGCATTCCTTACAATTTGGAAATTTGTAGCCTTTACTTCCTCGAAATCTCATCTAACATGGTATTTTGACGTGCTGTATGAAAGTTATTGAATTTTGAAGGTTTTATGAATTAAAAAATTAGGAAAATTACTTTTATTTTTAGTTTGACTAATATACTAGAGGCACAAGGCACACTAGTATAATTGAAATCACCAAAAAAAACAAATCATGGAACAAAGATTGATTAATCATTACAAAATGAATTAAGTACAAAGTAGGGGCAAATTTCTCCATTTCTCTAGGTTGGGGCAATGAAAAGGTCAATTCTACTTGGCCTTATTCCAATAGTAACTTGGACAATTCATCTTCATGTTTTCATACATAAATTGTGGTTTATGAAATCACTTGGATTTGAAAATCAACAAGTGCCATATATTATTTGCTTAGTTCCAAGATGGCAAGTATTGACTAACTCATATTGCTTGGGCTTTTCAAATAGAATTTAGATTTGCCATTATATATATATATATATGTCCTTGTCAACTTTTGTCTGCATGTTATTAAGAGATTAATAGTTATGATTTGTTTTAGGGTGTCCATTGCAAATGTGATTTTTTTAGTGTCATGAACTTTAGATATGAAACTCAAATACTCCAAATCTTGGGGAAAAAAACACATCAAAATTCATTTAAAAAAATCGTGCAATAGACTTTGAGAACCTATAAATTGATATTGGTTATGCATGCAATGTTCTTGAACTTCATACTTTTTTTAATGACCTCAATTTTAAACTTGTCATAAAAAAACAAGGGATTGCAAGACTTCAAATCACTTTTTTAATATTTTCAACACACTCTTCATCAAACATTATAATCTTTCAATTTATAATTTATAACATTCAAATTGATATTGTAGTTTTTTTTTTAGAAAATGTCTAGTTTCAATTATACAATTATAATTCTTTTTAAATAATGAAAGTTATCAAAACTTGGGCATTTTGTTTAGTTTTGAGCAAACTCAAAAAAACTTAATTAAGGTCTTGGTCATTTAGGGGTTAAGCCTCTTTTGATAAAAAAAATTATAAAAAAAAAATCCTTTAGGCATTGAAAGACATAAAACACATGTTAAAATTTATAAAGAAATTTATAATTGCATTCATTATAATGAGAAAAATTGTCCTTCATTTGGCACCTTTTCTTAATTTATTTCTACATAGTATATGAATTTTTATTCCACTTGTCATAATTTTGGATTCACAACTTTGAGTTGCCATGATTGTATACATTCTAATGACATTCAATTTTCCATTCTCTAGTTTGAGGTTTTGGCCCCATTCTTGCACTCCAAGCTATAAAATGGAGACAAAACTTGATTGCACCATTTTGGAAGCTTTCATGGGATAAAATGAATCCAAATTGTGGCTAAAATAGATTTTTTACTACAACCCAATCTTGGATAAAATATGAGAATCCATCTATCAAGGAATAAAGAATTTTTTTTGTCAAATCCTAGAAATCTTTAAAATTGCCTAAAATGTATAAGCTATAATTGTGAGGTTTAGTGTTGTTTTCAAGATGTTTGTTAAGTTATAGCTTATTCATATGGAGTCCTAAAAGTGTACACAAAAAAATCTAGGACACTTTTTTGACTTCCAACTGGATCCAATATTAAATCTGACAAGTTAATAATGGAATTAATTGAATGTTCAATTCCCTTAATCAAACCCAACTAGTTGTAAGGTCACCTATAATCAACATTGCCCAAAGTGCAACACTTACATTTAGACCAAAATGTATTACTTTTTCTACATATTGATTACACAAAATGTGCACAATCAAAATATGAGAGTCTATAAGAGTCTAGTATTCAGCTTTTTGATACACCTAGAGACAACACTTTGAAAAGTCATAACTTATGCACATGGTGTCCAAATAATGCATGCTAAATTGTGTTGGAATCCTCTTTCAATGGCCATTAGGATACAATAAAAAATCATTTATGTTTTAAACTAGTAAGTGCTCAGTAGTAATTACTGACGATTATAGGTGCGCATCCCTTACTTCCTAGTTCCCTTTCTCCGAACGTCAATGATTCATGAGTCTTCGATTCAGCCCCAGCAAAGCCCGGGCCGCCCTGCGCCACCATCTAATGTCGACCCCCCGAAACAGGGGGCGAACCTGGCACCCGCCTTCTTCTTCTTCTCGCAAAGTAGAACGAGCCCAAGTCCAAGTCGAGCTCGCTGCGACACGAAGCWGCTCCAGAACTTCAACAACAGCGACAATAGATCGGCACCTTAGTGCAAGATCTGTCCCGTCTTAGGGTTTTCTCGGATCCCCAAGACGGAGCTCATCTCTCAAAATGCCGGTGGCGGCATCAGCCATCTACTTCCTCAACCTCCGGGGCGACGTGCTCATCAATCGCCTTTACCGAGATGACGTCGGGTAAGTCTCTTCTCCTTTTTTCTCCCCTTTGCTAGGGTTAGGGTTAAGTCTCCCGTCGTATTACGTGATGGAGTTGGAGTTTGATGTTTGCAGAGGCAATATGGTGGACGCATTTCGCACGCACATCATGCAGACGAAAGATCTGGGCACTTGTCCTGTGCGGCAAATCGGAGGTTGCTCGTTTCTGTATATGCGCATCAGCAATGTCTACATTGTTACTGTCGTGAGTAGCAATGCCAATGCGGCTTGCGCTTTCAAGTTTATCGTCGAGGTATGGTTGGGCGACAGGAGGTGTGAATTCGGTGGTTTCGTTTAGATCTTGCCGTTTCTGGCATGTGTGAGGGTRGCTTGTTTGGGAAGCAGTTTTGGTTAAGGCGAATGCAACAGGGGTAACTGGCTGAGGTATAACGAAAAGTGGAATTAATGGGCTCTATACTGGAATTTACGACATGCTTTAATTTAGGTGTAATATTTTCTTTGGATGTTCTTCTAGTTTATTTTGGAATAAACTGTACATGACTCCATGCTAACCCGTTTTATTTTCATAAGTATATTTCTAATTCAAACTTACAGCYTAAAGTAAATAATTGAGTAGAGTAAGTTTGGCCTACAGTAATCGCACTTTYTGGTGTAGTATATTGAATTTTTAGATTAGCAGGAGTAGCAACCGATGCTCCTATTCGAGTTAATTTTGAATTTTGAGTTGCAAGATTTTGATCTTTATGGTGGAGAAGTTAGAGTACTGCAGTTTTAATTTCTGAGTGTGAGTTTAAGTTACTGAGTAATTAGGCCTGGTTTTGTTCCTAGGATTTCGGCCAGAGGACTCGTTACCCAAGGCTTTAGAGTACAGCAGCTTAGTCGTCTGTTTGAAGGAGCATAATGTACATAATTGTAATCGGAGTGAGTTGACTTTGAATGGTTGGTATCAGGCAGTTGCTCTTTTCAAGTCTTATTTCGGAGGTGCGTTTGATGAAGATGCGATCAGGAACAACTTTGTCCTCATCTACGAGCTTCTTGATGGTGCGGGAATTTGTTTGGAAAAGATTGTAATTGTCTTTGGGTCTGATTAATTATCGTAAAACAGTTTGAAGATCTGGGTAAACATTTGAACGAAATACGTGCGAGGGTCTCTTTACACTGCACTGGCCGACCCAACTAACAAGGAATCCTATAAAATCATTTTTTCTTTTATAAGAGTTACGGTGTTTTGTTCAATCTTGACTTTACACTAGTTCAAGTAACAGTCATGAGTGAGCATGAAAGATGGCACTTATGTGGCTATATTGTGGCATTCTAATAGCATTTTAGAATTGATTTTCTGGACATTGTGGAAAGTGTCAACCTCCTCATGTCTCAGAAGTGTGAGTGTTTTGGGTTTTTAGACTCTCTGGTCGATACCTTGTCTAATGACATTTTCCTTCGTAGAGTACAGGTTGATTAGTTTACATCAATGCCTTTTTTCAATGCGAAGGTTTTTGACGAGACATGACTGGTGATTGCTTTTTATGTACTAGTTGCAATGCTAACATCTTTTCAATTTTCTTCTCGAAAGCTTCTTCATTTTGCACAAATGTTGAATCCTCTGTGCATAGCTTGGCTGCTGAATGACATGTTTTCCCAATCATCTGGTTTTGCAGGAACTACTCTGCGGTGTGATGTAACTGGCAAAATTTTAATGAAGTGTTTCCTTTCGGGGATGCCGGATCTGAAGCTCGGGCTCAATGATAAAATTGGATTGGAAAAAGAAGCTCAAGCTAAGGCTCGGCCATCAAGAAGGTTGATTGCGCATCTGCACGTTTAAATAAAGTCTTAGTTCTGCAAATCAGCTCTCTAATTTCCTGTAAGGATTTGAATTGCTTGGATTCACAAGGCGTATGTTACTAAGCCTTGTGTATGCTCAAATTTGACAGTGGGAAGACTATTGAACTCGATGATGTCACATTCCATCAATGTGTCAATCTTACAAGATTTAATGCTGAGAAGACAGTCAGTTTTGTTCCACCTGATGGAGAATTTGAGCTCATGAAGTACGTTTCTTAGCTGCATGACTATTCCTTGAAATGAATTGTTTTCAGCCCATTTTCTAGTTTCTTCGTCCTACATCTTTTTGGTTGTTAGATATGGAGGAGTCTGAATTCTTCTATGTGCTTTTTCTGTCTAACTTCGCCGATTAAGCTATCAACATTGTCTGGATGCACAGGTATCGGATTACAGAGGGTATTAATCTACCTTTCCGGGTGCTGCCTAGCATCAAGGAGTTGGGTCGAACCCGAATGGAGGTCAACGTCAAGGTAAGCTAGTTACAGAATTTTGTGCCCTTAGATTGTAGATACTTTGTACAATCAGTTTCAGAGTTTCTCTCGGGTAATAGGCATTGTTCAGAACATTTATCTTGGCGTTTCATTATGTGGCAAAAAATATTGGAACAGGTCAAGAGTGTTTTTGGGGCCAAAATGTTTGCACTTGGAGTTATGGTCAAGGTGCCAGTTCCCAAGCACACAGCGAAGGCTACTTTCCAGGTGACCTCTGGAAGAGCCAAGTATAATGCAGCCACTGACTGCTTAATATGGAAGTAAGCAACTTTTCTTCTTGGTTGAATTAAGTCTGCTCGGAAAGATTTTCTTCCAAATAGTATCTTGTCATTGTAATACACGTCAGCCATTGGCCTGATTCAATTGTGTCGTTGGGATTGTCTACTGCGTGCAGGGTGAGAAAGTTTCCCGGACAAACAGAATTGACAATGAGTGCTGAAGTGGAGCTGATATCCACGATGGTTGAGAAGAAGTCATGGACCAGACCACCCATTCAGATGGAGTTTCAGGTTTGAGACTACCTTTGTATTTTTGCCCCTAAATGCCCAGGCTACAAATAGAAGTTCACTTTGGAGCTCATAGTAAATTATAGTAACTTCCAAAACATAAGTCTATTTTTGAAACGTAGAATATGATTTCTTATTCCTATTGATACATTTTGTTATCTTTCTTAAAAGCTCTCTGTAAACATGGAAGCGGCCACTTTGGGTCATTTGATCTTTGCGGGGTTAATTAAATACTTCTTGGTTAGGAGTGCAACAAAATTTGGCTTCTACCACCGTTAATGCCTAAAAAGAAATGATCCATACGTTTTAGTTTGGAAAGAATCATAGATAAGTACAAATCAATTTAGAAGCATTTAAATTTCATATATGTCCTGGGCATTCAGGGCTGATGACATAGCCAGAGAGATCCTTGATTTATTTTCAGTTGTCTTACCCTCAGCACTAATCAATTGTTGTAGACATTATCACGCGTAATGGATGTCAGGATTCTGAAGTTATGTTTTGGTTCTTTGTGACAGGTTCCTATGTTCACTGCTTCTGGCCTTCGAGTTCGCTTTTTGAAGGTGAATTTCTTATTTCTTGTCTAACAATGCCCGACGTAATATTGTTTTTACAGAGTTTGCGAGGAACTTGCTCACTGAAATGGTTATTTTGTATTTCAGGTATGGGAGAAAAGTGGTTACAGCACTGTTGAATGGGTTCGCTACATTACTAGGGCTGGTTCATATGAAATACGGTGCTGATACTTTCCATTTTGACTTGACTTGTAGATGATTAGAAGTAGGAATCTTTGCTGGTTGGTGCAACTCTTTCTATTTTATTTTCCATCGCTGGAATGTACTGAAGGATATTAGGTTGTGCATTTCCTAGCTTGTAGTTCGGCCCATAGATTCTGGGTCTTCGTATGTTTTGGTAGGTCCATCCTACAGTAGCTTATCCTAGAGTTGAATGGGTTTAGTGCCACCTCATTCACGGTTTTAAATGAGACTGCCAAATTTGGTCCCATTGGCAGCACTGTATCTTTTTCAATGTCTGACATATGCCCGATCCAGTATAGATGTTATTGGCCACATGATTTTCTTTCTCCAAAGCAATAATAAATCCCCGATGGAGCTTTCTGTTTTGATGCACTCTTCGAAAAGGTTGCCAACCCTCTATGTTACAACAAATCCAAGTTTTGTACCATGCCTCCATTGGATATTGCTTTTTTTGCACTCCCCAGAAATATTGACAAAGAAAGCATTGATCCTAATTCATGCTGAGTTTTGAAAGGGAGTGTATGGTTATTAGACTTATTGCTCTAAAAGAAAATTAGAACATATGTAATGATGTTGGTATATTAAAGCACATGGCTTCTAGACCAAATGAACTTCAAGGAAGATCCAAGGTTTATTTTCCAATTTAGACATCTTAGGTAGCACATGTTAAATGTTTGGCACTCTGGAATCAATTAGCTGCACTATTGCTTGGAACAATCTAATTTGGAATAAAAAAGTTATGCCCCAAAAGGACTTTAAATAAAATACTTTCAAGCAACCATGATAAATAGGTCCAATTTGGTCAAGAGCTTTTTAAACATAATTTCAACAAGCTTGTTAACATTACTTCAAAAGTTGAAAGGCATATGAGTACATGATTTTGACTTATAAGCCTTTGAAATTAGGTTTTCCTCCTTTGGCAATATTCAAAACATTATTGAGCTTGTATACCTTTCAAGTTTTGGAGTTATGTGAACAAACATGTCGAAAGTATATATAAAAAGTTTTATACCAATCGGACCTATCTATCATGGCTTCTTGAAACTGCCCTTAGTTGTTTTAAAGTTTTTTTTTAGGCATATTTTTTTACCACAACTAGGATTGTAAAATTTAATCCTYGACATCAAGCTGACAATGGAAGAATTCTTTGTTAAACAACTCAAAAAAACATTACATAATTACTTAGGGTCTACCTAGAAATGGAAGAGGGCATCAAATCATGCTTCATGACATTAGGGGTTAACCCTTCATTGCCTAAGGTCCAACCATGCTTAAAAGCATATTCACTTTGCAAGTGTTAAAACTATCACTTTCAGTCAGTTATGAAGATCTCAACCGTACAATATTGTAGTGTGCATGTTGTAGATGGTGTGGAACAAATTTGGGGTCATTTGACCGCATAGATTGAAAGATTATAATGTTTTAGTGATGAGAAAAGGTGCTGAAATTTTCTTAAAAACACATTTGGAGGTGAAATTCGAGGTCTAAACCGATTGAAATGAAAAACTATTAAACTACAAAGTGATTCAAAACCAAAATATTCAGATTTTGGTAAAACAAATATCATAAAAATGACTCATTGTGTTTGCAAAATGGATTTGAAATGTCAGAAAACAGTGAAAAAAGTAGCCAAAAATCACATCTATAGCTAAACCTACTTCTACTAAAATGCTTCTGAGTCACTCATATCATCTTGGATAGATTTGAAAATTTAACCACATAAACTAGATTAGTAAGTGCAACTTCTCCAACAAAAATTATTGAAAAAGGATCATACATGAAGAAATTATGAGCCGCTGAAGTTCACTGAAATGCAAACAATTCTGGATTTTGAACTTTGAAATTCTCCCAAACATTTGAAACGACTTGGATTGGCATGAAAATTTTACCACAATAACTAGGCCTTTATGGGAACAAAACCCAACAAATTTTTATTGAAAACAAACATTTGATGAAAAAGATCCAATCCCACGAAGTTGCAACCATCACAATGCAGTGTGTTGAACCTAAATTGAACCTGAGAACTTCAAATGACTTTCAAAAACTCAATAAGTCTTGGATTGATCTGAAAATTTTACCATAGATACTAGACTACTATGCGCAACTTTTCCAACACGTTTTTATTGAATTCCAACATTGGATGTAGAAGTTAGAGCGCTTCAAAGTTGACTGCTAGATTGTGTTTGGACACTTTTCGTCCCCTTAGGCGATGAAGGGTTAAGGATTAAAAAGAAAGCGAAATCAAATAGTCCAAAACCTACATAACATTGTTTAATAAGGTTGGAAGATCTTCAAAGATCAATCCAAATGGTATATATATATATATTGTCTTTGTTAAGTATTGAAAACCTAACAAGCAAGTCAAGAATGAAGAAGAAATCAATGTTGACAAATTTATACAACTATTAAGAAACCAAAGAAAAGATTGRCATTGGGCTAGACAATATTGTAATCCTTGTCCATATATGATTAGACRACATTTTTTTTTGCAAGCACTCAAGTGAAATAGTAACTCCAATGTTGACATTGGGTTTAAGATTTATTTAATCTCAAACAAAATTTGTGGGAACGTCTCTAATCTTCTATAATAGCAATCATGCCTTAGTAAGATAGATGTCCCACTTATAGACTAGGTAATAAGGAGGGGGTCCTGCTGTATTATATGAAATCGGTGTAGAAATCCCATAGCCAGAGTATCCTCGCAGACCTCCTGTACACCCATGGACAACCAATTCCCATGGCCCTGTRGCAGAAAAGAGGAGTCCAACAACGTTGATGTAGGAGCCATCGTATTTGGATGCACTTCCAAAGACATGATGATGTACTAACTGCACACGAGTTCCTTGGCCACCCGTGGTTGTTGGATTCACTACCCCAATGACTGTTCCTGTGATTCTGCCTAGAAGAGTGCTATTCCTTTCAGGTCCCGCCCTCATCGCACTTTTAGAGTAACTATCTTATTTTTAATTAAATTTTATTAGTATTTAATGATTAATTTATCAAAAATACTTGATCTCTTTAAGATCTGAGACTACACCGCTGTTTATTCAATTATTATTCAATTCAACTTTATTACGAGTTGCGAGTTTTGTAAAATTTAGGGATACAGAACTTGTAAAAGCCTGGTACGGTGAAGGTTCCCTATCCCTATCTCTATTTGAGGTCCTCTCCCTAAATTTTTAGGATAGGGAACTCACTGGTGGGGATTACAGAAGACAAACGGATCCAGAACGCSCGATTGCTGACCTCCGCAGTCCGTCGGCAACAAATGATCGATGTCAAGGTAACTTAATTATCTTACAGGATACTGAGACCAGAGCCTGTCTCTTAATTACACCAGTAAGTTACAGTACACCCACCGCCCTGTTAACCAAAAGGAAGTCACTACTGAAGTTACCAGAGAAGGGGGTTGTCAGTTTTTGACAATTATTCCACACTAAAAAATTCACACAAAAAATCTTTGTTTTCTTGTCGCAGAATGTGTTGAACACATCACCTACACTGAATAGTGAAATTAGGTTGCCCCAGACTATAGTCGACCATGTCTGAAAGTGTTAGATATGAGAAATTAGTGTGGGGCAACCTAATTTCACTATTCAATGTAGTTTTGGACCAAATCGGTTGAGGATCCCGGCAGAGGTGTGGATTGAATGATCGATCAATTTGCGCTGAATCTGTTTAATATTCAAAATGTATTCAATTTGCGCTGAATCTGTTCATTCAACCCCCTTCTCTGGTAACTTCAGTAGTGACTTCCAGAATTGAAATTGGGTTCCTGCTCTCAACAAAAAGGGAAAATGACTTTATAATGTGCACACATTCTTCGTCTACTAGCTTGTCAGTCACCCAATCAGTTTTGCAGAACACATTTTAGATTTGCAGTCATACAAGAAATACAGAAACTTAAGGGAAACTTATCTTTCTGAAGTCGGCAGAATGGAGATCGACTGAAATTATATGAGCAACAGAGTTTAACTTTCAACCAGGATTGAGTCATGACTGCCCGCCAAGCCATCCTGTTCATTGATTAAGAGGACTAACTCGATTACAGAGTATCTCAAGTAGGATTGAAAGCGTCTGAGGCTTCTATTTCAGTAATCACTGAGCTTTGATCAAAGGCCATCATAAAGCCGCTCGACATGGACGTCCATAATAGGTTCCTGAAGGATACAGTCCCTCGAGTTCAGTGAACCCTTAAAAGGACGGACCTATTACAGCAGAGAAAAGGCAGGTTGTGGACTGTGGACAGTCAAGTGTTAGTTAAACGGTGGGAAGTTAAACCATGTAGCAACTAAAAATGACAATAACGTATAAACATTTGATGATAGGCATACATGGACTTGTCAGAGTGGGCATGAATTTCATAGGGGCTTTGTGTTACAATTTGCAGCACCTAAAAATGACAATGCATTCAATGACCCTATTTCTTACTTTCCATGTCAAAGCACATCTCTACTTCCACATTTACCCAAAAAACGGATAAAAAATACCTTTTCTGCATCCACTGCAGTTGATTTCTGTCATCCAAAGGACCCGAAACGTCCTTGTCGACCTTTAAGGGTTAAAAGCAGGCACAAGTGTTAGTGCAAACAGGCCAAGGGTGACAGAGCAAGGGCAGTTGAGAACTCAGAAGCAGTGGTGGGATTGAACGAGAGATTTCTGGGTGGTCGCAGAAGAAGAAGAAGATGCCTACCCCCATCACTAACTTCGGTACAGTACTGACTTAATATTATTCACCCCGCCTTTTTTCTTAAAGTTCCAGGATTGACAGAGTAGATAATCTATTGATATTAGGGATATTAAGGAGTTGGTTCTCAGCATAAAAAGAAAACTTGAGAGCTTAACCCATTAAGGACTGGTCGACCACTTTCGGGTTGATATTGACACTTTTTCAGTGATAGCCAAAGTTCTAGAATGAATTTGGATACAGACAAAAGGGGACGGGTGTGGGGAATTGTAAATCAAATGGATTGGGACAAGAATCAGGACAATTTGTGCTTGCATGTGGTTTAGCGATTGAAAAAACTAATGAAATTTGGGCTGAAAATACAAAAAATCTTCCAATTAGGGAACCTTGAATTGCCACAAAATTTGTTGTGGAGGCCCAATCATTCATGCCAATTCCATCAGCGTGGTCAAATCTCTCGAAAGCATCACAATTTGATATATTTTCCATGTTTAATTAGAAATTAGAGAATGTCTTGCCTGCCCCCAAATCAACCACGGTCCTTAATGGGTTAACCTTGCTAGAAGCCCTCAGAAAAGGGCAAGTTTGTTTCCAATGTAAGTAGGGAACATTTCCAGTTTCCCTTTCTGGCACGAGACGCTGAAGGCGTCCTGATGACATGAAAATCTCAGCTTGGCAAGGCTTTTCGAGGGGCAGGCAAAACACACAGAAAATGCCGCTCCTGCGTGATCGATCGCATACCGACTACCGAGGCAGTGAAACTACAGTCCCCCAATAACGGTCGCAATGTATGGCTCCATTAATTCCAGCCCACTCTCCAAACGGCACAATGACGTTACCTTCCTGCAAGTCAGTTCCATTGCACCTGCTCTTAATTAGCGTCTACAGAAATCATGTAATCGAGACCCAACAAATCATTTTTGAAGAAAATTTTACCTGTCACATAGTGTTGGTGGAAACTTGGTTCTCACAAAAGTGACAAGTTGAAATTCTTAGAGCTTCTAAGCTGAGTTGACTCTAGCTAAGATATCATTTGGTCAGTTTGATTTTGTTAGTATAGCTCAAATGCAATGAAACTGGATCCAGTGGAGAGCTTAACCCAAAACCAGTGTTTGCAGGGGAGCAAAATCCATGCCAGAATGTGAAAGGTGACAGTGAGGACTGAGAGTGAACCCATGGTGGCAGTACGCATTGCCGTTACCTGCAAATACATATCCATTCATTGTGTGACTATTTGTTAGTGCTTGATCGAGAGAGTATTTATTATAAATTGCTACTGGTTTTCAAGTGAAATACTACTTTCAAAAAGGCAAGATCACCAAAAAAAAAACCATGAAATTACCACTGATCCTAAAAGCATCCTCTTAGACAGGCAAGCAAGAAGGAGCTACGGCAAGAATGATTACTGTTATATCCCATTCTGTACGTTCTCCTCCAGTGACCAAAACACGTATAATCCTAGAGACTAAAGGAAGTAGAAATCCAGTATTTGGTCAATGGGAGCAACTAAAACTACCACAATCCAGCGTATATTAACAATTACAACAGTTCAAAATGTGTAAATTGGGCAATCACAACTAGATCAAAATGTGTGCATGGTACTCCAAATTGTGCGAATGACACTCATTCCGCATGTATTAAGCTCAAAATCTGTCTGTGACATGTTTCTCACTGGGCTGCGCAGAAGCTTGAGGGTCTGAGGGATGGAGATGAAGGAGATGCATGTGCACACACACTGGATTACTGATTTGTATATAGACTGGCTAACAGACCCCAGACTTTGACGGTAGTTCTAGATGAGATAAAACTTTGTTTGGCACTCACATGACAACTTGCAGGTTCTCCTGACCACATAGGGTAGGGTAACTTTAACTAAAAGGAATTTTCGAGTTGTAGTACCTGCATGACCAGAAGTCAATTTATTTACAGTAGAACCTCCCCCAATGCAATATCCTCAAAATCAATAAAGCGTTATCAGGAAAAATTGATTGCTGAAGCCAACTTAACAATATGAACCACATACAAACATCATACCCCTCCCTAATGTAATAACCTCTGTAGACTATATATGAATTCCAGAGATAAAAATTACAACAAAACTCAAAATGTCAGATCTCTATCAAAAAAACAAAAACATTCTGTGTGCTTTACACCAAAAAAAAGTCTCACTTTCCTTACAGTCAGAAGTATCTATATTGTCTCATGTTCTGGCAATCCGAGACTTCATTAACATTAATGAGCTTGGGTAGGTAAAAAGGTGACGAAGCCATTGCATCACCATCCCATGGGGGCTGGGCATACGGAGTGGCAAGCAAGCTCCTGAATTTCTTATGATAATTGAAAATTCAGAGAAAGGATCGGTATTCTCTCTGGAGCAACATGCTACCAACGGCAGCTTATCTATAGATATAAATTCGGTTGGACTTATTAGCATGACTTGATTGAATGTCTATGATCACTCATCTTTGAGAGGAAATCAGAAGTTATCTACTGTCGCTTATTGTCGCTTATTGTGGTCTGCAATTGCATAAGAAATTCATACACGATGTCATGATGATTTCAACAGATTTCACTTTCGTACCCGAAGTGGTCTCCCTCACCTTTCTAGAAAAATCTTACTCCTACTGAGTGGATAAATGTTTTTAAGCGACGCACGTCGTACCCTTATCTTACTAGCAATTTCGAAAGAGAGAAAGAGAGTAGGTCCTGACCAACATCTAGAAGGATCCCTTGTGCATTGCCAAAATGGCATGCAAGACCGTCGACATTATATTGAACACAGTCGCGCATGTTCACGAGCGGAACGCGAGTACAAGCAGACCTCGAAAATATCCAACGGTATAGATTCATGACCACCTGAGTGTCATTAAGCTCTCTCGAATAAGTAAAACCCTAACGTATCGCAAGAAAAAGACACATGAAATTTGAGAATCTGCATAAACCTAAAAATTTGAGAATCTGCGCAAACCCAAAATTGGTCCAAATTCATTACTTCTGGTATCCTTCATGACCCAAAGAGAATCACGAGTCGCAAATGACTGTAGAAAAAGGGAATTCACAGGTAAGTGCCCGCCAGAGAACTAAAATATTACATTTTTGTGTACATTAAAAGATTTTATTCATTCTATTTGGATTAGTAATGAGAAAGCTATGAACAATCTTGTTTTTCGGTCAATCGAAGCAATTTCTTGGAAAAATAACTTATAGGATTCATTTTTGAATGCAATTTTCACAAATTTTCAAAACAAATTGTTGGACAAGGTGAAGTTTACTTTCTAGAACAATCTTACCATTGGGAATATTGTGTTTCAATCCCATCTTAGAGCTATTAACCATTTAGTTTTTCTTTCAATCTTGAACCTACTTCTACTTAACAATTTTTTAAAGAATGAAGATATAGTGTGTATTTTTTGAAATTTTTTTCTAGACTTTCAACTCATTTCTTCAGCACAAAAAATTTTAAATTCAAGGTCTGTAGTGCAAAAAAATTCCACAAATGGTAGTTGAAGTCATTTGAAATTGAAAGTTCAAGAAAACTTTCTTTTTCAATTTTGAATGCTAATATCTTCCAATCTATATGCCATTGGTCAAACTTCATGAAATTTTTACCACATGATCTGAGACAAGCGAAGTACAAGATCTTATGGTTAGATTTTAAGAAAAATACTATTTTTGCTTTCTTGGATGAACATAGATAAAATGGCAGTTTTGAGTGCTCTAGGGCAAAAAAATGCCCTTGGGACTTTAGGGGTTAAAAAATTGGATGAAATTGACAGATTGTGGATGAAAAAATAATTCTGAATATGTGATATGTCCTAATGTGATATTTTCTATCCAATATGTGGATGAGTATTGAAATTTGTAACTCTACTACAATCCTTAATATTGCCACTCTCGCTCTTCATGAAAATGAAACAAACAAACCTGATGAGTACCGAGTGCCAAAAGCACGGAAACAAAATGCGATCCGTTAATGTAATTGTAGATCTATTGCACTGATGACATGTGTACGTTTATCATTGGATGACATGGATGGATGGCAGAATTTAGGAATAATGTGACCATTGGTGTCAACTGATTGTAAGCCCTAAGGCAACGCAAAATCATAATTTTTAATTGTTCATGCATTAAAATAATTAAGTCCCTACATTTTAGTTTTGAACTTCTGCAAATTGTTTCTTGATAAAACATGGTGTCTATTCCATGACAAGGAAAAGAAATTTGCCACTCATCAATTTCCATGTGCTGAAAATTAAATATTCAAAAAAAATTCAGAAGCATTAATTAAACTTGCCAATCACTGCACACACAAAATCCAAATCTTTCTTCACATGAATGTAGAGACTTGCATGTTTTGAAATTTGACATGATTATTAAATGTCATGTTAAGATTCACCTTCAAAAAATAAAATGCAAAAAGTTTTTTTTTGCAAATTTTATTGCAATTTAAAGGCAATGAAGTTGAAATCTAGTTAAAAAATTCCTTGCACCCCTTCACCACACAGTGTGTGGTCATTGGGCGGTGATACAAGATTTGGTTCCCATCACAATTGAATTGATAGTTGATTGTGTGGTTAGTGTTTGGTTATTGAAAGGGTTTGTTGTGTGGTTTTTGGAAGTGTGTGGCAAATGGCCGGTTTACTCTACTTAATAATTATGTTTGCTGGTACTAGTTAGTCAACTCATATGCAATACAATAACTACACCTAAAATGAACCACTTTTCAAAAACATTCCCCATTTTGGAAGAGAAGATAAATAGGGAAGATACTCCAAATTATGCACATTACAAGGACAAGCATAAGATGAAGTTGAGGGCCATTTTGAGAAGTGTAAAACTCTATTTGTAGTAATGTGGAGGTGGCAACCTTACAAGTGGGCAATTTGGGGTACACTTTTTGTTGTCTTAACTCCTTTTCTTTGACAGTCATGTTTTGATACTATTTGTGTCATTTCTTCATGTGCATTGATCAAATGCATTTTGGCATCACCTACATGATACATTTAGCACCTTATCCCCTCATCCCCCAAGGGGACAAAAAGTGTCGTCACAATCCACTTTGAAGTGCTCTAACTTTTTCATCCAATGTTTGGATTCAATAAAACTTGTTGGAAACGTTGCGCATACTAGTCTAGTTTCTATGGTAAAATTTTCACATCAATCCAAGATGTATTGAGTTTGTGAAAGTCATTCAAAGTTCTCAAGTTCAATTTAGGTTTAGCACACTGCAATGTGACGACTGCAACTTTGGAGGATTGTATCCTTTTCATCAAATGTTTGTTTTCAATAAAATTTATTGAGTCTTGTCACCATAAAGGATTAGTTATTGTGGTAAAAGTTTCATGCCAATCCAAGATGTTTTGAATGTTTGGTAGCAATCCAAAGTTCAAAATCCAAATTTTTTTGCATTTCTGTGAACTTTGGAGGCTTATTACTTCTTCGTATATGATCCTTTTTTCAATAATTTCTGTTGGAAAAGTTGCGCTTTCTAGTCTAGTTTTTGTGGTTAAAATTTCAAATCCATCTAAGAAGATATGAGTGACTAAGAATCATTTCACTAGACAAACGTTTAGCCACACATGTGATTTTTTGCTACTTTTTTCACTTTTTTTTGACATTTCAAATCCATTTTGCAGACACAATGAGTCATTTTTATGATATTTTTTTCCACTGAAGTGTTTATATTCTGGTTTTGAATCACTGTATAGTTCAAAGTTTTTTCATTTGAGTAGTTTTAGAAATCAAATTTCACCTCCAAATGTGTTTTTAAGAAAATTTTAGTACTTTTTGTCAACACTAAAACATTATAATCTTTCAATCTATATGATCAAAATAATGACCCCAAATGTTTCCCACGCCATCTACAACATGCACTCTACAATATTGTATGGTTGAGATCTTCATAACTAATTGAAATTGTGACTTTTAACACTTGCAAAGACAGGATGCTTTTAACCATGGTTGGACCTCGGGCAATGAAGGGTTATACCTTGCATCTTTGAAAATCTATAACTATTTCACAATGTCCCAAAATTATGAAATCACTTGCATTTTGATTCATGATCATCAATGGCACAAAATGTTTACAGTATTGCTTGACCGTGTTGGTGTTGGGTTGTTCTAATAGATTGTAGTTCTGATCACACGAGTTACAAATTGAAATACAAATTAGGATCATAAATCATTGAGGTCTAAAATTGAGGCACCAATAACCGATCATTTAAGCAATTTAGGAGTAGATTGTGCTTAGTATGAGGTGGTGGAAACTTTTCTCATGTAGAAAGATAGGAAATATGGAGATTGCAAAATGTTCAACTTTTTATTCCCAAAATTGAAATTATTGTGAAAAAGCCAAAAATTACTCTTGGCTAGTAGCCAATGTCTAGAGTCTTCCAATTCTGATCATTCAAGAATTATTGTTCCACTCACTACTTCCTATTCCCTTATTCACTAAAGGGACATGTGTCATAACCTTGGGACATGTGTCATAACCTTATTAGTTTCAACCTTAAAAAGGACCAAAAAACGCATTCAAAGCTTTGGTTAGAAATGTGTTTGAGCCTTGATTAGAAATACTACACCTTTACAAATTGGGTACTTGGTGTGATTGGTTACTCGGGTGCCTCAACCTTAATCCACTTTTAGTATACATTGAAAGATAAATTGGCCATATGTTGTGACACTCTCTTTCCACATAATAATTGTATAGACACGTAGAATCTTTTGCACTCTTTGGCATGCTGTGTTTTCATCTTTTGTTACCAAAAGATGCTTTGATGCTTGTCCCTAATGCATCAAAATTAAAGTTTAATTTAGAGGAACAACGTTGGAAGAGACACTTTCAAAAGTTAAATGAAATAGCATGACCACAATATTTGTCTAAACGAATCTAACATGTTGTCCTTGAGTTGAGAATAATTTAAAATCCCAAACTCCAAAGTCTTTGAAAGTTGGAAGAATCTACTTTGAATGGTGCTTTATTACAAGCATATTTGAAGAGTCCAAATAGTTATGAGTAAGGGAGGTTTTTGTCTTTCTCTCCACAAAAGCTATTGTCTTTGTAATTACGCAAGAACTTGGTATTAAGAAGGAAATTTTTTGAGCTCCTTATTTTGGAGCAATTGAAGTTTGCCCTACGATTGAAAACCACTTTATCTTTTTACACCCGTCTATAATAGTTCAATAGACTTTTGTAAACTATTTTGTATAACATATACACTATCATAATATGGCATATATTTGAAAATTAAAGCTAGAGTCACTTTCTACACAAAATTGAGTGAGGCCTTTTAAAGACTTTTGGAGATGAGCCACACCTACAATTAGAAATTCATTCTTAAATATTATTGAGTAGATTGGTTGACAAGCTGTAATTGATTTTGGTTATTCATTTTATATCCTTAAAACTCCATTAAATTTATTTAATGACCTCAATTTTGACATGTAAAGAGAGGATTGGTAGACTACACAATTTTTTTGAAAGTTTTAACACCTTCATAATCAAATATTGAAATGTTTAAATCCATAAGTGATATTGTTGAGTTTTTGTACCCTATGTGATCAATAACATGTCTAGTTTGAACATTTTATAGTTGCAACTAAGAGTTTGATGTAGACTATTTTGAATGCCAAACCCTGTTTGTAGCTTGTGTTTACACTACACAACAAACATCTCTTATATGTTTTCTATTTTCTATTTTCCTTAAACACTTGGTTGGTGACTATGGAAATCATCCTTTTTGGTACTATATGACATCATCTATGTAAAAAAATATTGCTTACTGGAGATCAAACTATTGTGCATGATCACCTCTTTTGGCACAAAATTCTAAGYATGAACAATTGTGCTTCTATCCTTTATAGAAAGATTCTTTGTCATTCATCAGCTAAGAAATGAAATAGCGACGTTTAAATATTTAAGGTTCCAAATGGGATGGACAATTCATTTCCAAAATGGAAATTGTGCCAAATACCTATAATCCAATTAAAACTTGCATCCTTTTGATCAACATCGAAATTATCCACGTACTCGTACACCAACAGCTTCTGCGATTCACGAAGACAACATCCTTTGAGATTCACCAGATTTCTGTGCTTCATGCCMGTGATCAGGACCACTTCATTCAAGAATTCGTCGTGGCCTTGGGCTGTTTTGACGAACAGCTGCTTCACGGCCACCACATGTCCACTTGGCAGCACACCCTGCAGATTATTCCAAAGTCAGCATTCCAAAYTAGGATGTGACTGAGTTGTAAGTGAATACACCAGTTAGAAGTGGTGCTTTCTCAAAAATGAACGGTCGATATTCGGATATTAAATAATGTACTGAAGGTGTTGGGTACCTTGTATACTGCTCCGTAGGCGCCCTGCCCCAACTTCATGTCTGGATGAAAGTCTCGTGTGGCACCCCGCAGCTCATTGTAGGAGAAAATAGTGGGCTTCACGTCGAACTCCTCAAATTCTGAATCGCGGCCGAGGGAATGAATGTTACCAAACAGATAGTTCGAATCAAGCGACTATGAAGAAGTGCCAGAGCATGCATGCCCAAGGATACAAATGATTTCAGAGGTGCTCACTTTGTTCGAATTGAAGTTGCAGATACCGTTTGTATCTTCGGGTTTTGATAAGTATAGCCCCCACAACAATCAGCAATATCGACACTACCGCAGCAACACTGGTAGTCGCCGAAATGATGATAATCTTCTGGTTGTCCGATCCTRTTGCAGACGAAAGAAGGCAATAAATTTTCTGTTGGTGAACTATCAAAAAATAAATTACGATGGAAAGAGCTCGACAGAATAATTATGTATTGCGCTTGCATATCCGAATTGGAGATAGGCTCTCATGTGATCCATCGTCAACTTGCGTTATACCCTAGTCATGGTACTTACGTGATGAGACAAAGCAGACTTGTGAACAGTAGCATCTTTGGGTATCATCGTTGGAGTCAAGGTTTTTACAATATGGATTCCCCTGTAGCCTGCAGAATATCAGAGAAATGGTGACCATTATCAAACAAATGAAGTGCCACTGGTTTCCGATATTTCTTTGCGTCAAACTAATGGCCACAGAATTTTTACTTACATGAAGACAGTAGAGGTGTTAGCGATGATGCTACCGTTCGAAATTACATGCTRGATGCTATTGTTTCTCAAACTCATAATCCCCAACTTCTGAGATGAGTTGCCTGCTTCAGAGTTTTTATCTTGAAGTAACCCCAGTTGAAACATCTTCAAAATGTCAAGAGTTCCTGTAAGAGTGTTGTTGTCTAGGTACCTGCCAAATACTTTTGAGGTCAGGCTTGCAAGCAGAGACTCAACTGCCATCTCATATCCTGTCCTCAGTCCTCACATGACARCCCTCAGCTGCCAAATGTCATGAAAATWGAAAATTAATCTAAAGAACTAGTGCAGATTGATCTGTATCTCAGCTGTTGCAAGAGATGCTACGGTCCAATGAAAGCATAGTTTGGGTATGCGGAACAGGGCGTGCAGCTTACAGTTTCTCTACAGAGCCAAGGCTTGAGGCATTCCAGGATGGTAGAGGACCAGCAAGTTGATTGTAAGACAAGTCCACGAAAGCCAGTGCAGCGCTTGCACTCAGATCAAATATATCCACCAAGTCCGCGGTCCCAGTAAATCTGTTCCTGCCCAAATCCCTGTACCATATCCACACGTGCAGATGATATCAKTATGTTGCGTGTGAGAATTTTATTGAGACACACTAAGTTCCAAACCACTCATTTCCTGAAGAATTTAGTATAGGAAGACTTGGTGTAGAATCAACCATCTTAGCGTACACAGAGTGAGACGTACACATAATTTAATGTGGAAAACCCTCTGAGATTTGGCAACGGCCCCTCAAACTGATTCCCAGAGACATCCCTGCAAAATTATCCGTTGACAAGCTTTAGTACAAAATTTGATTTTTGTCACGGTCACCGACAGCAGASATTTGCATGACTGTCCTTTAAACTGGGCATCAATAGTCAGCGAGCTAGATAGGGTGGAGCTTACAAAAGCGTCAGACGGTCCATGGGAACGAGGTTCGGCAAAGCTCCAGTGAAATTGTTGTCAGATATGTCCCTGAATAGTAGAAACAAGCTGATTATTTAGACACCAACATTCAATGAAACGCAGATCGACAAAGCTCAAATCATGCAAGAATAACTGGGCATTTCGTGCAACTTCAAAACAAGAAAAAACCTATAGATCAAACTAACGGCCTTACAGTATTTTTAGTTCCGTTTTATTTGCAAATGCATCCGTTTGGATTGGTCCATACAAAAGATTATCACCAATGCTGAGTTCTTGGAGGTAATCCATGGTACGGAGCTGTTCAAATGGATAGTATCCTGTGAACTGATTGCCACTCAAGTCTCTGCAGAATAAATAGAGTGTTAGTGGAATGCACAGCATTTTGGCATTACAAGCTCGGTTTGATAAATTCACCTAGTAACACTTTCTCTTTCTTAACAGTGTTATGTTTGCTCAGCGACTGACTCAGTCTGCGGAGCCTGGGGCAATTTAATTGGATAATATAGTTCGATCTTGCGACAAGAACTTCAGCTTAAATAGTTTTGGCTCTTCAAGGATGAGACGTATCACTCACAATCGCAGAATATTCCACAACTKCGTCAGGTTTGGAATTATGCCGTTGAAAGCATTGTCGTGGACATCCCTATGTCAAATTCAGGCACAATTAGATACATCAGTACAGCTGATGGTGTGCTGAGGAAACTAATCCCCGGGGATAAATTCCCTCCGTGTTATCCCTAGTCCGTCAAATTTACATTAAAATGATCAAAATTGCAGGGGGAGCTAAATGTGAAACTTTCAAAGCTACTTGCACATTTTCTTACAAATATTGATGTTGACAGAAATCTAGTGAGAATGTAGTATAGAGTATAGTAATACTTACAAAACATTTATCCATGTGAGTTGGAGTTCTTCAGGGAGAGGACCAGTGAGGTCCGGATTTCCTGTCAATTCCCTGCACATGTACGTTGACATAAGTGCACACAGATCAGCAATTCGAAGATTGCGATAGGAGGAATGAACCCCTAATATGACGAAAAGGTCTGAGAAGGTTWCATGTTGGTGACGTTAATTCGTTGTATTTGGCGGATATTTACGACAGTGACTCTTTCAAGTTTCAAAGTGGCGTCTTGAAACGTAAACCTATATCAGTCGTAGTTTTAAACCTCAATGTCGTTAAATAAGCGGAATTTCACTACTTTGGCATCTTTCAGGGAGTGCCTGGAAAGCAAATCTATACTGTTTCTAATTTTTATTTAGATAATAATCACAATTTTTGGCTGCCAGAGTCGCGCCAATTTAACGAAATTGACAATTTTGAGAGCATTCTGCAGCTGAATGTCACAATTTCGGCGCTTACAGTTTTGGGGCCCATACCAAGAAATTGGCCAATAGTCAAACTTACAATTAGTTTTCATCTTAGAAATATCTCTCATAATTTTCACTTGAGACCAGGGCCCTTTCAAATAATCCTGCCCCAGGTGAGGGTGAAAATTGAGGGTAAGTACCTGAAACTGAGTTTGCTGAACTTGGAAAGGAAAACCTAATTATGTGTTAGATAAGTGAACTTACAAGTTTAAGAGATCTGAGATGTTTCCAATAGCCGGTGGCAGAACGCCCACAATCGATGCATTAGATAAAGACCTGTGCATTGACATTCCCATTATGAACACAAAATCAATGTTAGTCATTAGGAGTACCTTGACAACTATTAATTCGGAGTGTTTTTCGAGAATAGACTGAAGACTTTGCAGAGAACTTCCATTCTTAAAAAGACCAAACARCACTAGGCCGCTAAGTTGAGGAAGTTCGATGTCATGAGGATTCTCTACTTCATTCCAGGTACTAACGTCAATTTCGTTAAAGTGTCGCGATTCCGGCACCAAAACTTGTGACATACGAGTACATCATGGATTTATGTTTCTGAACAGGTGACTGTTCTAAAAGGTGCAACAGTGCAGGAATTTCGCCAATTTAACGAAATTGACGTTTACTGTTGTCTTGAGAGTATGCATCCGAACCCAACTACGTTATTCTTTGAGAAAGAATAGAAGTTGGAATGCTTACAAGCCACTTATGTAAACTGCCCACACTGTGCAATTATCATCAGTGTTATTACAGACGAACGAGCACTGCACTCCTTGCCAACTGGGCGAATTCGTCGCGTTCGAATTTGGATTCAAATACGCGCAATAATCATTTTTCGAAGAATTCCAGCCTGCCAGGTTACTTTCCTTCCCCGAGGTATTCTGCCATGCCTCCCAGACTGTGTGAAGCGCTTCCTCTACAAATTTCAGAGAGAAAGAAATTTCAGCAGTGAAGGTCCATAGATGAACAACCAACTTGCTGAATCGAACTTCGGGAATGATGCAGAAGATTGATACTAGCTATTAAGCACTGGAAACAGCCGAAACCTCGACAACATAATTATCACTGGTATGACCATCCCGTGATCCAAAGACCAAACCCGTCCACTTCAAAGAATCACTTCCAAATTTCAAGTTCTTGAGACGTACGTTCATCAGGAGAATAAACGATTCTGTAATTTTCCCCTTTAACAACGCTTGCAGTGTCGAGGAATAGCAGAAGGACGAAAAGACCCTCAAACAAATATCGGCGCTTCACAATTAATTAGAGATTAATGCGTGAGTTCTCAAGTGACTCCCACTTATGATTCCTTGATCAAATAAGATCAGCATGAGAGCAAGAGAAGATTGTCAGGAAAGAGAAACATATAAATGGGCTTACATGCTTTTAGCAGTTGAAAGTGTTCGTTGACAGTGTCAAAAGTGTCGGGATCTGATGAAAAAGTTTGAAATTTTACAAGTTGACAGTGAATAGAGAAACTCGAGTCAACAGACAACAAATAAGTTAAGAATCTATTTGCAATAAGGAAAAACACCTTCTCCTTTACAGATACAAGAAACCGTTGCCATCGACACCTTAGAATTTTAAGTACACTATTAATCCACTGAATTTCCCTGGAATTTCACTTGGTACCAACCAAAATCGAGCGACTGGTGGTTCTCAACCAATCCGTGCATTGATTCCAGTCTCCTAAACCTCAGTAGAACAACCCCTACAAATGCAATTGCTGGCCACTGAATAAGTCAAGAATTTCGATGAACTATCTAGTAGATCTCTAAAATCATCACTAAATTCCATTGTCACGAGTGGAACATTCAGTAGGTGTCGGTTCAAGATAAGACTATTCTAATGACGGCTGCTTCAATAACTTTCCAGTGATTGAACATTCTACACATTCCAACACATTGTCTGCATGCTTGAACTTAGCACATGAGAGGCGCAGAGTGGTACCGGTAGTCTGAGAGCTAGCAGCCAGAACAGACCTGTCTTTAGTGAATTTTCTGTGTGAAGCAATTACAGGGTAACACCTGCTTGCTAAGGGTGCTGCTCTCGTCATCATCCACTTGCTGTCGTCCCGCTATGATTTGCAAAAGCACTAACCTTCCATTCATAAGTTGCCGACGACAGTGTCATGAGTGCTACCACTGCCTTCCGCATGGTGGGTCGATTACCCGGGAGCTCATGTGTGCAGGCTCCTGCTAGTTGTGCCATCTGCATCAGCACGTTTCAACAAATTAAACAGTGAAAAATCTAGGCCATAGACTTTCGGCGTTAGACTATTCGACAGGAACCGCACCAAGCTGTCAGTAATTAGGCAAAACCATCATTAGGTCAAATAATAGAGGTGAAAAGTTTGACCTTCCAGGCGGCATCTGAAGGGTAATTATCGTCCAGTGTAGGATCCATGAACTTGGGCAACTTGTCTTTTCCATTTGGACCTCTCAAAACAGGTTCAAACTGGAAAAACATTCCGCATCAGTATTCGTCATCACGTGCCTATGAACTCACGCAGCAGATACATTGGCAACATCAGGAGCATGAAATTTAGGGTTTTGAAGACGTACATAATTGACTAAAGCTCTTTGTTCCTCCATAGGACGCCCAGTGCCGGATGACATATCCTCAGTTAAGGGTCCACGYATAATGGCCTCTCTTCCAGATAATATTTCCAACAGAACGATACCAAAAGCATACACGTCGAGCATAGGTGAAACATCTCCAAAYCGAGCATACCTGAACTCATGATTGAAGTATTTTACATTGCGGTCAGCTCGACAGACAATGCAAGAACACTGCACCATCCACCACGTGACAAGGTCTTGCTTTCACATGATTWAGCTTCTTGCTAAATCCCACTCGTAGGCACTTCAACTGATATTTAACAATAGGGTGAGTAACGGTGTAGATTTTYCCGCAAATATCAGAGGCCACTAATCGAAAAACTGTACCCAGTGGTAGAAGATTGATGAGAAGAATTATTTGAATCAAATTGGAGTTAAAAAACACAAAATGAGGACAAAAGAGGGCTCTACAAAGAYAGAMTTAACCATACCATGGAAAGAAAGGCAGATTACTACKGATGCCACTTTCGMTGTCCAGCACTTTGAAGTACTTCTACAGATATGTATTGAGTAGAGAAACAAACTTACTCTGGCGCCATGTATCCCCAAGTACCAACCACCTTCGTGGGCATCGTCCCTGAGTAACCTTCTATTTTTGTCTCAGTGAGTTTAGTAAGCCCAAAATCTGCCACCTTCACCCGGTAAAAACCCAGTCAGTACTTCTGGTTTGTCATCACTTAAAAGATGCATTCTAAAAAACAAAACTGAAACAGCTCTTCACACTGGTACCTTTGCATGGTACTGCTCATCAAGAAGTATATTAGCTGACTTGATATCACGGTGGATGTAAGAAGGCCTCGTGTGCTCGTGAATGTACTCTAAGCCTCGTGCAGCATCTAGCGCAATTTGTACTCTCGATGACCACGATAATGGAGCCTTGGGAACTGTACGCATTCGCGCCCAACGACGATGTTAAGAGTAACCAGAATCATGCATACAACCTGCGCTGTTTGGTTCCAATGGGATTAAGTGCTCTTTGCAAGCTATATTTGTAAAGTTAAATACACAGCATATGAATTACTRACGCAAAACTTTTCATTCGTCCGGTAGTCAGCGTCTGAGATTCAACCCAACCAGCCTTACCTTTCTTAGAGTGTAAATGGTAATCAAGAGTTCCATTCTCCACAAACTCGTATATCAAGAATAAGTAGTCTGTGGTACAGTATCCAATCAGTTGAACCTGGAACAAGCAGTTCCAAGTGCAATTAGAAATCTGATATAAGGAAAAACATTCTTGCTCTAGTACCACCATTAAGACAACGTATAACACTAGAATCATGTTGAGGAAGTAACAAAGCTACTGAAGTTTCTTGTCTAATCTCAGGTGAATGGAACAGACTCAAAACACGTGCAAYCAGAGGGATCGCAACCACTTCCCGTGGATGATATCTAAAAGCCCTAAATCCAGAACTTCAAGCCGGATCCACACTGGAATGATACGGAGGATATAATTAATCTTCAACTTAATATTTGTTAAGAAAACTAGCGTTGATACAGCATCGGCATCATCAAAAGTGGTGAGGGAAGATTTGTTACCAAATTGGTATGGTGAACATGCGTAAGAACTTGGAGCTCAGCCATAAACTCCTTGGTTGCTTGCAGGTTCATCCTCTTAATGGCCAATTTCTGTGCAAAACAAAAGCTTAGATCAGCCACATGCACAGACATGAAAGCGGGTAATTTTAAAAGCTTATGACTACCATGCAAACTGCAACAACTAAACGATTCTAATATGGCGAGATGAGGACAGGTCAAGACCATTTTACCTCGGTCTTTCAGGATAGACAGAAGATATGCAACAGATTCATATCCTATAACAGAGCATGAAACAAGTTCCCTAAAGTATGAAGAAGGTGAGAGGACTGGGAAAAGTGAGAGTTGTAGCCTGGATGACCTGTCCTYGTATCTCGCCATAGAAGACCACTGCAAATCCACCTTCTCCAATCTTATTAGCAACACTGAAATTGTCAGTGGCATTGGCCAGCTCCTCATAAGTGAACTCCACCGACTTGTCCACAGTGTAATCTGCCAATCCCGTGGGGCCGAATGAAGCACTTCCAAGATTTGAGTTTTTCTTTGCTGAGGCTGTGGGAGAGTTCACGGAAACATTCCRATGTCAAACAGTCCAATGTCAATATACGGTAAGGAGGATTGCTAGATTATATATTTCTTGTCATAAACACTTTACAATGACATAGTACATGTTGAATGACATGCAATATGGAAATAAGCTCAAGGATAATTCAATTTCCGAAGGATTTAGGGTTACTAACATGAATGCATATTGAGCAAGTCACTGGCGGATCCAGAATGATTCCCACCACTCTTGATGAAAAGTTCATTTGCAAATCTTTGCTTTTTCTTCGGTTTGTAGACGCAGAGATAGTAAAGAACAAGTGCAAGAACACCGAATAAAACAACTGTTCCTCCGATCACGGCTCCAACTATTGTACCTGTGTCGGTGGAACTGCCTGCATTACCTGCCTCTCCAAAAACATTCGGGTAAGTCACTGCTTGCGAATAGACATGAAGAGTTCCTCAGATCAAATATCTGAACCAGATTATAAATGATTAATATTGGTTTGAAATATTCGACAAAGCGCAGAAGCTGATGACATCAKAAAAATCACTGATAACCTCATAAGCAAGGTTTTTAAGTAAAATGGAAGTCGTGAAAGGGTTYGGGGTCAAGACATGAAGTCCAGGGAGCGCCAACTCACTTGTGCCACTGCYACAAATAAYAAAAACGAGATGTTAGAATAAGCTCACGCTCATTCACATTTGCAGTGCAAAACCCCCCTACTAAACTGAGATGACAAGAGTTTGACAATTGATTACAACCCCCATGTACATGTAAGATATTTCTACAGACTTCACATATGCCTAAAATAAATTTCATCAAAGGACAAATTCAAACTCACCCGTTCGGAGGCTTGTAATTTTTATCTGCGGTCATCCGGGATCACAGAATTAGACACCACGTTAAATCATTATCAGACACACTATTACAACATTAACAGCGTATACCCCATACTGACCGCTGAATAAGATTAGAGCAAGTATTGACACCAATCATGAATTATCCGGCCGCAATCAGCAAACTGTAAGAAATGCAAAGTGCAACATTGTTCGGACCTGGCAGAGGGATGAAGGCATACTGCGTAGGCTGTGAGTTGTCCCAAGTAACGCCAGGATTAAATTTCTGAATAAGCTCAGTACTCGTGTTAAAATTCGAAGCGATGCCGCTCAGATTGCCACCCGTGCCTCCCAGTACCACATATGTAAGAAAAAGGTAATGATCCAAGCTGGCGGAGTTATCGCATGTGCAATTGACTGGAATCACTAAGAACTGCCCCAGTGTTAAGGTATTAGGATCAACCAGAGTGTTCGCCGTCGCTACCCAAGAATTTTGCGTAAGATTCTGGTAGGTACTAGCAGTGATACTATCAAGATTGTCGGTTAGAAGGATATTCCCCATTTTAGCATGCATTTTTTTAACATCTCTTTTATGAAAACACATGTGATCAAAATCAACCTTAGCCTCTCACACATAGAAGTTGTAAAAGTTTATAGATGTCAAGTTACAATCAAGTGCAAATTGGGTGCAATTACATTCATAGTTCTTGAAGGGATGCATTGAGAATGTGTGTTATTATGAGAATCCTACATTTTGTGTGCTCATTGTTTAGTTTTTCAAGTGTTTAGCTTGAACTTGTAATGAATCATGTGTTTCATTTTTTGAAATGCACACTTTCGGTGCTAATGGTGGCAATTTTTGAAAATAGTCAATCTTTAAAACTCCATCATCATTATCTACCTGTTTTTTATTTTCAACATTTAAGAGCATCGCCACCACATGAACATGCCCAGGAACGTGAAAGCCAATTCAACTATCATCATCATTATCTACCTGTTTTTTATTTTCAACATTTAAGAGCATCGCCACCACATGAACATGCCCAGGAACGTGAAAGCCAATTCAAAAAGCAACATTGCAAGAGAGTTCATGTTCAATCTTCCCTCCTTTCAGAACCATCACAGTGCAATCCACGCGACACCCCTCCATAGCACCTTCTATCCRAGTCCTTTTACACCATCAATGCCATCATGAAAGAGAATGATTCCTCCATTATCAAAGGGTTGAGTCGTTGCGTGAGCTCTAACATGGGACAACAAAGACCTTGAAAGTGACAAGGATAGATCCTTGTAACATTGCCCAAGAAATCCAGAAAGCCTTTGGCGTTGATGCACTGGAGCCCAAAAATTCTCCTTTTCCTCAACAGTCCCATTTCCGTTTGCTCTTGCATTTCCGTGTGCTCTAACTCACCTATTTGTTGAGTACCGGTATTCTTTTTATCAAGGCGAGCCTTTTGCCTTGCTAGTCASTTCCTCACTRARCGCAGATAAACTATCATTCCCCGTAATTTTCTTTCCTATAGAGGATAATCTCTCAAAAGTGAAGATAACGGACTCTGCCCCTAAAGAATTCTTATCATTTTCGAAGTTACTCAATAGATCCGTATCTATTACAATTGCATCTCAGGAAAGCCTCCAATGCTTTCCAACTTTGACTAGAACATCTCGCAAAATTAAGAGTTTCATCCTTTTTGAAGTGACCTCCTTCTACCGTCAAAGCACATCTCCCATCATCCTTATTAATGAATTTCTAGGCTTACATTTATACTACGTTTCACCTTTTCGACGCATCCGAGCAGCAAATGCACCGTCTATCCCATGTCTATGTGGAAAAGTGACCAAAAAACCCTCTGCGGACACCATCGAAGGTGGAACATACGTGTGCACATTCTCTGTAGTGAAATCCTGCACAAAATTAAACCTCTAGCATTGTGAGTTTATTATCTCAACACCCACAGGCAACGGAATTTCATATGTAGCACGACTTWATTCTCTGCAAATCTGAAAAGTGAGCTTAATATTCCAAACATATGCCCCACCTGATTCCTTGAGAGGAAAGCAGMAACTCGTTCTGAGTTTTCACTGGCCTCGATTGAGCACGTGCTGTATACTAGCACACCGCCAGGTTTTACCAACCTAGAGAAAATAAAGCAACCACTACAAATTTAAAATAGCCAAAAAAATGATTTAATTATCTAGGCAAACCCACACGAATCACTTCAAAATCAAGAAACTTCAAAATACTAATTCCTCAAGCTTGTGAGACCTGCACATAGGAACAAGCAACAGATATCGGATAAGGGAGGCATTGAAACCATACAAGGCTGCAGCGTCCAATAGCGAGTCTTGCAGATCTGCCAACTGCAACATGTCCTCAGGTGATCTTCTCCATCGTAAGTCTGCCCTCTGAACAACATAAAATACCACTGTAACCAAAAAATTCTCGAACAGACAAGTAAAGTGACAATGATGATTCCACATGCATACAATACTAACAGTAGAACGGGGCATCAACGTCAGTCTCCTAGGCTGAATCAGTAACCATCAGAAAACAAAGCCAACAAAGGGATTAAGATATGCAAAATAAGGGCTTTGCAAGCAATTTAACAATTTTTCGAAGTTCTAGGTTTCCCTGGAATGAACCTTGGAAAGCACACCAAGGCCACTACACGGAGCATCCAGCAAGACGCGATCAGCAGTGCCTGCTGCCTTTGCCTGCAATCATTTCTCAATAATAACAAAATTTCAAACAATGCTATACTATTGAACTACTTTCAAACAAATAGGAACAAGACGCCACCCTACAAGCACAAATATCAGGCATTCTTAAAGCAGTTCTTAAGATTCGATTGATAAATCAAAGTAAGGACATTCCGAAACTCTTTTATGAGGAAAAACGAGACGGTATATGGAGTGTTTCCGTGTCAGATGATGTCACTGACTTCCAAAGAATAACAGGATTCTTGTAAAAATATTATGTAGCCTGAAATTACAAAGGGCATGAGCTATGCCAATAAATGCGCTAAGTAGAAAGCAAGAAGCTACAGCTGATCCAGGAAGGGCTAAAGCGGATGAATAAACGATACTCTCTAGGTCGAAACTCACCGCATAATCACGAAGATCGTAGTGGCATGATGAAACGACATCTCCAACACCCTGCTGTTGAGCAGCCTCTGTGAGTATGCGTAATCGTCCCTCGTTGTCAAACAATAATGCATAATTCAGTCCAATGAAGGTCACACAAAACCTGACCTAAGTGACCATAACAGCAGTTCCCATATTAGCAAACAATTCTTAACCATTTCTCGACTAGAAGGCACTTGTTTACAAACCCTGCTTCTAATCGAAGCTGTAATTTTTAATGACGATACCTGCACGGTGAGACGAAATATTAGTCGCAGTCCTCGGAATGAAAGCTCGACGAGCTTCTCTGCTTTCATTGTCACCATTCTCTCTTCTTCCTGCTCTCTCTTCTCCCAGTTCTTTGTCTTCTATGCGCGTCCACTTGGTCGCACCCGCGCTTTGCCTTATTCTCTGAACATCACGACCACTCCCGGACGAATTTCTCGGTCTTCTTTCTTGACCATAATTGCGCGAAGTGCATGTAATCCTCTGTGCATCTGCAATGAGCATAAGATGTACCAAAATGAGTGTGGCGCGAGTGCCTTCCATCATTCCATACCGTTCAAAATAAAACCACAAAGTGCAAACTCCAGAAGTGTCATCCTACCTTCAAAAACGTGTTTCTAAAAAACTCTATTCTAAGGCATAGTAGGAGAATGACAACAATAATTAGTAGTTTTGAAGCTTTCACCAGCACTTAGATAAATTTTAGCAGCTCCAAATCAACTTCTCCTCATACGCCTTACAAGCGAATTGTAMACCTTAAACCTTTCTTAAACCCTGAATTCGAACAGATAATTAAGAACTGACATACAAGCAATTAGAAACCCCAAGCCGAAAACGACGGTAGTTAAGTAGCGTGATCAATGCAAAATGGTGCACAATGCGAGCTCGCTAGCCTGATTTAGGTGAATACGGACGACAGCCTAATTCAATAACAGAGCACTAGCAAATGAACATTAGCAAATCCAAATGGCGTAGATTGAAGAGAATTTGTAAGAGAATTTGAGTTAACGTGCAAAATCTCAACCTGGAAACTTGCGCTCTTGCGGCAGAGTAGTTTCGCGAACGCAGTGGCACAAAGACAAGCCCGAGGCTCCCAAGAGCTGTGTATTCGCTGCCCATGCCATTCTCCCCACAATATCAAACCTTTTCAGGCACTCGAACTACTCGAGACCTACCATCCGACACCAGCATCCGACTCTAGCAGAGCAGAAATTCGAAGGTCGACTCACGCGCAATTTCRAGCATCACGGTGCGATGGCGAGGTTGTTTTGGCGAATGCCTCGAGCAATCTGGATGAGGATGAGAATCGCTTTTCTCATCCAACAAATAGAAGTCATCCTATCTGATCAACTTCTCCAGATTCTTGCGTTAACTTTGGGAAAATGTAAAAATTCTGAACAACATTAGAACCTTGGGTTGATTTTGGGCATACTTGTATAGAGTATTTTGAAAGTTCTCAGTTATATATGTTTTGTCCAAAATATATGTTAAGGAAGTATAGAATCTTTAATGAGTCACCAAGAACATGTCCTATAGTCTGAATTCCTTGAATAATGCCCTATAAAATGACATGACAAGTAGCCAACAAGACCTAAAAAATATCCTACAACCCGGATTCCTAAATGTAATGCCCCCATGAAGGCATGAGGAGGGCCTACGAATCGTTACCAATGCATTTTGAGATGCTATGAGAAAATCACAATAGAATTAGTCACAATCAAATAGAAATGTCAGTGTTAGGAGTTGAAAATAGTTGTATATATAACAGTTTCAGCGCACTAGATCATTTTGAGATGCAAAAGAGCCCATATAATTGGAACTCCCTTCCCTCAATCAAATAGAAAATGTTAATATTAGGATTTGCAAATAGTTGTATAATAATTTGAAAAATAATAACTAAATGAAATCTTGTATTAAAAGTTTGAGATTGACCAAAGTTACAAGCACTATGCTCTAGCTCGATCATCCAATACATGGGCCTAGTCAAATTTTGGAAAAGAGGAATATAACCAGTTACTTTGAAAAACTCCCTGAATATTTGACTATAATATTGCAAAGATACTAAGAAATTGATTGCCTTTTAATAATTTCCTATATCAAAGAGCTTGCATGTAAAATAGACCACCAAACAAGACAGTCTAGAAGACTTTTATTTTCCCAATAATATATCTTTGGACACTGGATTGTACAAAATTTGTTATGATTGCCTATGTGGCAAAAAATGGCTACTTCCATGGATATAAGAGTTAATAAAAATGAATCATTCAGGAAGCAAGCAAGTAGAAAACAAAGTTTAATTTGTCTTTTCACAAACTATTGTACACAAGGTTTTGTCACAAATGAATGCACTATGAGGTGATATTTTAATGAATTAAAAAAAAATTTGTAATAAACATACATTGAACTTAACTTGTGAAATATAGTTTGGGAGGCTTTGTTACTTGAATGACATCACTACCTCCCTCCAAATTATGTCTCTAAGTGTTTGAAATTGAAACATGACATCCACAAAGTGCATTGCTATAATTCAAGAGTGTATTTTTCACATTCATATTTTTTTTAAGCTTTCCTTGAGATTTCATCTTTGAATATGAAGTTCAAAATTCTAGATTTGATTTTGAGGGTTGATAAATATATTCTCCACTTTGGAGGGGAGGAAGCATTTGACACAAATTATGATATTAGAATGGCTACACCAATTCAAGCAATTTCATGCACCTTGAGTGCATGATGGGACTATCCATACTGTAGTAAGCAGTTATCGTCTTCTACCAATACAAAGAAAAAAGAAGGAATAATGACCTAAATTTTTTTACAACCCAAAGATGTTCTTCAAGTTATCATTGTTGTCTAAGAGAAAAGTCCATTCTTTAACATATTATTAGTTATCTCTTAGAAGAAATTTATAGTGCTACATAACTATTTTTGGTTGTTT
>VACF01002276.1:0-24343 GCA_006891605.1 Pleurozium schreberi
CATCTGCATCTCGAATTTCCCTCTCTCGCCCATTTCGGGTGCACTACTTGTCTCGTCTAACCAAGTCTTGGTGACATGGCTGCTCGGTTCTGGTTGGGTCAGGATGCATTCCGAGCAGAGTGGTTGTCATCAGTGCAGGTCAACGAGAATGATGAGATCTTTACGACTTTGAAATGGGTAACCTCTCTGCAATAGCTTGTGACTTGGTTTTAAGCCCTATGGGTCGTCCATAGCTGACGGAGGAACATAGCAACAGGAGGAAGAAACTGTGAATGTTGTTTAGATTTTTTTTTTAATCTTTGAAATAATACAATTATTATTATATAAATATTTTTGCTGTTTATATTTCTCCATTCGCTCTATTCTCTGTTGCGCAGACCGATGACAATGGGCCCGTAGGTGAGTAGAAGTGAGGCTGTGGTTTTCGATTTTCCTTGAATGTAGGATTAGGGGGTCATAGCATTCCTTTTTCAGCTTCCAGCTTTTGGAGATTTTATAGTATTGATGAACAGAAACATTGAGGCCAGGAGAATACTTGTGAATCATTTTTAGTATGTCGTCTTTCACTAGTTACAGTTTTAGGAGAAATTCTACTTATTTCGGCTATTATGTCATATTATACCTATTATGCTTCTACCGATGTTCTTGTGCTCTATAATCATAAATAAAGAGACATAACCCTGATTTTTTCTGTAAAAGTGTGAGGAAGTTTATCTCAGTAGGTTTCTGATTTTATATTTGGCGATCGAAGTCTTAGTCTTCAATGCTGATTATTCCATTTCTTGCAGCTCTTTGATTCTTTCACAACAGGTCACGATGTTTCAGGAAAAACCCCAATGCAGCTTTTGCAGTGTGGAGGTTCGGCCGCTCAAGATATTGAAGAGGCTAGCATTTATCTAGTTTCTATCAGCAACCGGTGCGTGAGTTACTGGAGTCTAATTCATGTGCTTTCGAACAATTCTTTGCGGCACTTAGTACTTTCTCTTTAATTACCACATGCATGTCTGAATGACTCCTCATAGATGCACACTGTTCTAAACTTTGAAAGTCCGTTGTATTTGAAAGGCTCGTCTGCTTCTGTCGTTGGTAGATTGAGAACATTTGTATGAATGCACTTAATAGGCATGATAAATCTTTGACGAGATGGATTTGTGAATCTATTGCAGGTTTTACCCTCGGTTACAAGTTAATACTATATTTGTCGCTGTCCATGCAAAGGTGTTCTTTCAACCATCATGAATTAGTCTTGGTTCGGAGATGATTACTATTGGTGTACTCTTCTTCGTTAAGAAAACTCTGATAATTTTTCTTTCCTCCATGCTCAAGGCAATGCTTTTGTTGTTTTGCTTCATTTGAACGTTCCTTGAAGTGACTTTGAGCAGGGAATGTTCAATGTTTTAGTGTTTCTGGATAAGTTTTGGGGATATCAGGAACATCTTTTTTCATTCCACGTATCAAGTATATCGCACTATCCTCTTTTGCAGGTCGGTTATGAAGTTTTGATGTGTGACTTTAATGTGCCTCACATGCACTTACATGATCGAGTGGTATGTATATTATCTATGTTTCTTAGTGATTTGAAATATGTAAATTTTTGATTTTGTGTTGCCTATTTGAGCGTTTGGAGATTCTACCATGTGCGTTGTTTGTGTGCTATCATGTATGCATCGTTTGCATTCCTTCAWGTGTCCTTGGGAGCTTGGATTCAGGTTTTCTTGAAGTTGATCAGTATTCACTCTTTGCATTGCTTGTGTATGGRTATCGAAGTTGAACTATTCCAAGTGATTATTTTTTTCCAGCGTCTGTTTGTTGGCCAGAAAGACAAAACGGAAACGTCTACCTGCATTGTCACTCCACCTCAAGTCAAGTAAACACATTCTCTAAGTTTTTCCAGTGTTATCTAGTTTCTAGCTGTTTTGGTCGCGAGAACTATCTGAATTTTTATACGGAGATGCTAGCATGGATTTTGTGATTGCCTTCTTTACCGGTGATTTCTGCTTCTACAGTTATTTGCTAGAGGTTGACTTTGTCGGTTCCCATCTTTTTAGCGAAGGCTCTTCTGGGTAAGGATACCTCGGTGTTCTGAGTGGTCACTTATATGATTTTTTTTACTGCAGCATCTTGGTGAATGGACATCAAGTGGAGAAAAGAGTCACCACGGGCTATTTGGTAAGGCTGCTTTTTGTGTTCAACTTTTGTCTCTGAAAATAATGCGTGCATACTTGATTGTTGCTTCTGTGCATTCTCAGCTGCAGCTAAGAAAATCCTTACAGATGTTGGTGGCATGGGTAACGCAGGATGCTGGTCCCCAGATGCCGTCTGATGTGACACACCTGGTGAAAGTGGGATCTAATGTCCTGCAAGCTATTGGAGAATTTTCTGGTAATTTGCCTACTATGCCAATGACTTTTCTATGTTATATTCTAGGAGCGAGACAACTCTTAGATATTTTAGTGCTCGCTTTCCCTTTTCATGTTTTGACGGAAGAGTCAATCATAAGGAATTTGGTTAAACTATCAAATACAGACAATATGAATACTGCGGTATTCAGGTGATGGGTGAGAACATCGATTTCAAGCTGTTGTTTTGGTCCACTATAAATACTGGACTATTGTATTGTCTGCATTTGATAGTTTAATTCTGGAGTCGGCAAAGGCCAACCATAAGAATGTCGCTTATCCAGATGTGAACTTTGGCATATTAAAAAGTTTTCCTTAAAACCTTTGATGTGATAATATCAGGTTTGTCYATCTGCAGTATCATATGTTATTGCGATTGCTTCATCTAGAGCCATCGAACGTTCTGCAAAGAACTCAGAACTAGAGGACTACGTTGCTCCAGCTACTGCTGCTGCTGAAGGCGATCCTGCTGAAGTTGATGATGAGGTGGTGGAAGGGGCGTCTAGAGTCTCTTTGCGGTGTCCCATCAGGTGCAGGTCTATGCTTGCTAAATTAGAAACTCTGATAGCTAGAATTTTCAGAGGCATGTTTCTCGACTGAGCTTTAGTGCTTGTTGATCGTATCACTTACACACTTGTCCACGAAGCACAGTGTTTTCGACTAAGAAGAGATCATATGTAAATCCTGTGAAACGTTAGGCATTTTTTTCTCATTTTCTGGGATCATAATTTCACGTCTTTTTCCCCAGTTATTTATAAAGTTTCCTTTGAAATTGTAGATTATACGAAAATGGATTCAAAATTATTATTTTTTCGTCACTTGATTTTCTTATTGGATTTTGGCATTGCTTCAAAATAGGATATCAATTAGTCTTATTGGATTTTAAACCTCTCTTATTTTTCCTTGATTTGAATGGTGAGATGAATTTATGATTAGTTTTTTTGAACAGCATACAAAGAAACATGTGTATGACACCTTTTTTACACATTTAGAATGAAAAAACGATTATAATTGAACAAATCCTCATGGATTTATGGAAAGACAATATATGTAAACTTTTTCAAAGCTGCTTTTTTCTAACGTTCATATCTCACTTTCTTTTGTTCCTTTTTGTGATTGAGCAACTCAAGTAGATGAAAGACAAAATTCTATTAGGTGTCGAGTTCTATAAATTGACTGAAATTGTCATTGTGGCCTTGTATTTTGAGTTTTTTTGACCTAGAGCCCCACAGGACCTTTTGGGCATTCAGGAGTTAAATAGACTCTTGAATCCGTTTTTGTCAAACGACTATCTTAAGCATAAATGTGAAAGCCTATGCTGAATGATTGTTCAAATTATAATGCACTCTTGTAATATTTTTAGCATTTGTAATGATCAACATGGGGCATGCGCTCTTTTCTTTGTGTGGAACATGATCGTTCATGTGTATGATGTTATAAGTTATAACTATTTTTTGGTGTGCCTTGGCAGATCTATTTTATCCCTGTTTCTATCCATCCTTACAAACTCAAGCATCAGTGAAGCAGCCTCTACTGATTCCTGATAACAACTTGACCAAAGATGGGCGGCTACCAGTGATAATTTTCTCTCATGGCATGTGGGCGTGTCGGACGACATATACTGCAACTTGTATCGATGTTGCTTCACATGGTTACAGTTAGGTTCCAACCAGGGCTTTTTTTTTTTTTTTTTCATTTTTTACAAAGTGCCACAGCATGATAAGCATATGCAGTTTTTCCGTATGATGTCGTTATCTCATTTTGGGTGTGTTGCAAAGAAAGAAATTGAAAGAAATGCAATTTGGAATGGCAGTTGTTGTAGCAGTGGAGCATTTAGATGGATCTGCAGTTATTGCTCAGTATCATGATCATAAGGGTAAGCGGAGATGGGTAGAGCATGCTTTCTCTGATGTGCCATTTGATGATGTGCCCATGAGCAAGCGTTCGGGGCAACTGAGGCAGGTACGCTGAAGCGCTGACTCTCCCGTAGCTTTTCAATTAGTGTAAATGACTGTTTGATAGAAGTTGGGACACTTGTCGATTACTGCAAGCCATAATWATTATGGATGTTTGTTTTCATCGATTGTAGTTGACATGGGCCTTATCGAACTTGCCTTTAATGTTGCAGAGAGTTGGGGAAATCCAGAAAACTCTAGCTGTGCTYCAAGCCTTGGACCAAGGCTTGCTTCCTCAGGAGTGTAATGTAATCAAGGGAAGAACCAGCCTTGATGTGAAATTTCTGCAAGGACGATTCAACTTGAATTATTTAGGAATTCACGGTCATTCTTTTGGGTCAGCCACAGCTATTGCTCTGTGTGGTGTAGATAAAAGATTCAAATGCTGTGTAGCGGAGGATGTGTGGTGGGCTCCTGTGGAAGAGGTATGGTCGAAAATCAAAATACTTTTTTGAATAAGTGAGGTTGAGAGGCGCTAACCTTTAAAGAGTCTAGGATTCAATTTTAAAATGATGTCGGCTTCAAGTTTCTGCTCTCAAGTTGGAACTTTTGTTTTTTTGCTTACGTTGGAGTCTGATTTCAAAGACTGATGGTCTAGTTCAATAGTTTCTGTACTTGGAATTCTGGAGTATTGAAAAGTGTATGTGTGCAGGCGGATTACGAGAGAGTGGCCGGCAATGTTCCTGTGCTCCTTTTGAACACGGAAAATTTCAACTGGAAATTATTACGAGACTGTCGTAACAAGTTTCTGGCTGCTCGAGCTAGACCAGATTCAGCAAATTCAACAGTTACAGAACTTCTYACAATGAAAGTGAGTCACTGATTAAAATGATAATCTAGTAAGCCACCATTAGAGGTTGTGAAGAAACTGAACAGCTCTTGAATTGCTATGCTGCTTCTGTCAGTTGCCGACTGGTTCATTAATCTTTTATTGTTTTGTGCAGGGCACATCTCATATGGATCAATCTGACTTCCCATTACTATTTGCGGGTTTTTTGAAGAGATCTGGGTACTTTTCYGACTTCCGTCAGTTGATAYTCAGGATTATGCTTAATTATGCTATGATGCTCATGGTACTTTTACATTGAATGTGAAGGAACTTAGTCTCGTCTTTGGACAACTCGCAGATCTTTAATCTCTGTCAAACTTGTTTACCGCAGAATGGGTAGTCAGCTGGATGTGCGTCATGCAAAGGATATCAATAGCAGAGCRTGCCTTGATTTCTTTTACAAGAATTTGCTACCCCCTGGTATGTAAAAAAATTTGATTTATAGTCACGGCTTTGTAGGCCACTCAAGTATGATATTGTCGAGTACGAGTTCTGGAGTGTGTAGAATATCACTTTGCGATACGACTGTTTCGAGTATAGCATTAGAATTGTCTTGATTAATATATTGAGTGATAGATAGCTTCTTGATCTGCTAAATTCTGGGTTTTCTGGGAAGATTGCGTAATTTCTAAACGAATAATCTGATGCTTCACGAGCTTAAACAAACATTTGAGATTTTTTAGTTCAATTTACATGGTTGAGTGTATTGATATCCACCTTTTGTAAATTTCTTGCTTCGATATCTTTGTATGCGTCCACGATACAAGTTCATTCATGATGGGCAAGCTCGTTGCTGATTGTCRTCTTTCTCTTTTTGTAAACAGGTACAGGGGCTCCTTATCTAGTGGACGTAGTCAAGGAAGACGGGGAACATCTTGTTGTTAGTAAAGTGACTAGCTTAAATGCATCTTCTGCTGTGTAGTTTTGTTTTTACTGTCTTTTCCTGTACTTGTAGATGACGTATCCAACTCTTTAAAGAAGAGTACGCAAACATTTATATTTACTWAACGGTCAAATCCTAAGCATGCTATGTAGAGTGTTGCAGGGTTGAGCTTGTGCGGTTCTTTTTGTAACATATGCTTGTTTTTATTTATTGCTAAGTCCCAGACTTCGATTTGAACGTCGAGTTTGAGGAATTGCGCAGATTGTATTGGCCAAGCTCTTGTGAATTGTGATGTAGTAATGCCGGCATCATTAAGGAGGACAATCAGTCGTAAAGCCTTTTCTTTAGCACGTTTCAACATGTTAAGTTTAACATTTTGTATCTTACAAGCTTGTCTGAATTGTTCAGACAAGCTTGTGTCAGGGCGCCGTCCCTGGCGGCAAGGCCAACGTGGGACCGTTGTTGGGTCGCTCGGACGCGGGCAGAGCGAGCTTGGCGCTGGAGAGCGCACTGGCGAAGTGCTTGCATTCGGGTCTCATGGGGCATGCATTGCAATTGGGCTTGCTCTTGGTGCAAAAGACCTGCCGAGCAAAGGAGAAACATGGGAAGCATCAGTTGTATCTCTAGCCTAGCTACAAAGAAGAATGACTTGTCATTCATCAGACACTAAACGTATGCGGCTTCCTTTCTAGATTAACCCTGTAAAGATGCAGCCTCCAATGACCAAGGTAGTCACCCAAATTCTCTGATTTTTGGATCAATAGGTGCATTCTCTTTTCCTATGGTTAACAATGAAGTCATTCATTGGACTGTAGTGGTCTGCAGCCTCTTTATAGGGTTAACCCATAAACGACGTTGAGACCATGTATTCTGGTCCATGAATGAGAGAGCATCTTTCCGTGTAGGACAAAAGTGCAACTATTCATCCTCAGAATTAAAGGTGGAATGGGAAGATCTTCTGTAGTAGTTCGGCTACCAATGCTTGCTTTTGGATTTTCTTAAACCAATGATTCTTATGATATGAAAATTGATGATTTCCACAGTGACCCACTTGGTGGTTTAAGGGTTAATAATATCAACAAGTCAAGTGTTGAAATGAATTAGAAAAAAATGGGCATACATTATCAAGAACATAGAATAAACTAAGTCACCCAAGGTTCCTTGAAGATGCTTTGTGATTGTAATCATCTAATAATCTTGAAGATGCTTTCTAATGATTGTATAGAAACAAAATTTAATGTCAATTTCATTTAACTTGGCGATACTCCATTACTTTGGCACAGTTTAAGACATGCAGACTGAACTAAAAAACTATGCATATGAGTCCAAGTTTGAGGTGTGAAATTAGACCTTTGCAAAGATTCATGTCACAAATTTTGGCTGTGAGAATATTGCCAATTTAACAAAATTTGAAGTTGGATGCAAGTATACCTTCCCAAATGTAATCATTTGATAGTGGAGCTCATACAACGTTTGCTGATCAAGCTTGCACAATCGAGGCCAGAGATATTTTTGAATGGTGGCTTGAACAGGGTATCTGCGCACAGGTAGTGAACAATGATTTGAAATGATTAGTTTGTAAAGATGACTCTAAAATGTTTTTGGATAATAATGATCATTGATTGAGAAAGAAATTTGAAAAACATCATTAAAGCTTCAAAAGTATGTAGTACGAAATTCCACTTACAATTCTAGCAGATGGAGTTGCAGCTCTTCTGGTAGTGGTTCCAAGGGCACCCAACCTAACCTCACGCATATGCGGCCCACATTTGTATCCACCTACCACAAAATAGTCCAAGAAAACAACATTAATTATGGACTAGATAATGCTCAAGCTGTTCAAGAGCAATATTGGACATAATGTCACATCATTAATTTCACACAACCACCAATGTTCAAATGCCTATTTTTTTGGGTTGATATGAGGGCTGATGGGAGAAGTAAATTCTAAATAAGAAAATGCTCAAGAGTTGGAGGGTTCAAAGCAGGGTTGTGTTCTAAAACCTATCTCCTCTTTGTAGACTCCTAGGTTAGCCAATAAATATGTATGGAAATGCTTGTGATTAAATAGTTAGTCTTGGCATCATGTCTAATAATGCTTTAGAGCCTCCCAATGATTGAGACAGTGCTAGAGTTGCCTCAAACATTTCTTTTAAATGGTGAGGCACGACAAACACAAAAAAACAAAAAAACAAAAAACCCTAAATCAACAAAATCATGAGGGTTGGTTCAAAKCACTTGATGTGCGTAGAATCAAAAATTGCAAGCAAGCAAGCAGCTCCAACTTACTGGAAAAGCCAGGTGGTGGAGTGTGAGAAGCCGAATGCACTCCACACTTTTGAGACCCAAGCCACGAATGCTCAACAGAAACTCCTTGGTTTGGTCCGTGGACATGGAKCGCAGCCATTCCAGGTCCAGCGCACCATAATCCAGATGTATTCTCTCCAGAAACGCCTGCCAAAACCGCAAAACGTGCGGCATGAAATCAACAACACCGAAGCAGCAATGTGCACGTCASCACAACTGCTAAATTGATAGTTCCTTTGAAGAGTGACGCAGCTTGCAATCAGTGTTACGAMTCAAATCAACCGCTTCGACACTTGGAATCATGCTACAATTTTTGTGTCCAAAACATGCACACGAGCAGAATTTGATCGACTGAATCCCTGGTCTTTTCACGTAACACAAGATCCAGGAGAGCTTTCGAAATCTAGAGGAATCACTCTTCTAGTGGGATGGGCGTACCTTGATCCTTCCTGCCAGAATCCAATTGAGTCCTCGCTCTTTGATCACATCCGCGACGTCTTGCACATTCGCTGCTCTCACCGCTTCCCARTCCACCCCGTCCTCCGTCATTTCCGTCCGAGGCGGCCCTGGTACCCTGTGCTCGCCGCCTGCACCTCTCGGCTTGAACTCCTCGTTCAACGAGGAGAAGTCGAACGACTTCCGCGCTGTCACTTGCTTCTCCTCGATCTTCGCACGCTCCAACCCTGTCAACCCCGTCTTGGGATTGTACTTCCCGTGGGCCGCRTCGTGAATGGTTTCCACCAAAGCTCCGCTCTCTGAGGTCGTCGAGGTGGAGGGCAAGGAGGAGACCCCCGCGTCCACGTCCACGAGGGTGGTGGTGCTGCTGCCAGGGTCTTCGCCAGGGATGGTTTGGAAATCCAAGCCGGAGGAGTTTTCGGAGTGGCAACTCTTGTTGGAGGGCTCACTTGAATCGGGGACCGTCGCGACTACTGACGTCGTGTCSAATAATGACTCGTGCGGATTGTTGACTTCAGAGATGGTGGAGACTGCGAGCTTCTTCACAAGCAGACTGGAAACCATGTCTTCTGGTTGATTGATGACTTTGGAGATGGTGGAAACGGAGAGCCTGCTAAAAGGCAGACTTGAAGTCGTCATATCCTCTGGTGGATTGGTGACCTCGGAGATGGTGGAAGCGAGGAGTACTGTGCTGTGAAGCACACTGGAAGAGTCGAGCTCCTCAGGTTGCTTGAAGACTGGGGAGATCATGGTGCCCTCCGAGACAGTGGAAGCGGAGAGTTGGTTTCGAGGCAGACTTGAAGCTGTCGGATCTTCGGGTGGATTGATGACTTCGGAGATGGTGGATGCGGTGGAGTCTTCGTGGGTTTGAGTCCAAGACAGGTTGTGGACTGGAGGTTGGGGTGCTGCTGGTGTTTCTTTCGGGAGGGGAGCGTAGTTGGACTCTTCGCGGTTTCGGCTCTCTTGCGACTCGAGTAGTGTAACACTTGTTGTTGGCGCAAACTTCTGCGGTGCGAGATTCTGCGGTGGTGATGGTTCGCTCGTTGAAGGACATGGAGCTGGTGCTGCTGCTGCTGGTGCTGCTGCTGGACTCTCAAAAGACTGAGCCATGGTGTCGTCCTCGGGGTTTTGGGTTTGCAAGGGTGACCTTCCAAATCCGCGGCCGGGGAAGCGTGATCTCATGGACATGAATGCCGAGCTGCCATAACCACAGACCCAGCATGATCGATCAAACAATCAAAATGAAATGTCCTGGATCCCGGAAATTTGTAGACATTCTACACAAAGCTCTGAAAACTAGTCTAGCAGGTACAGATTTTACATTACATTTCAGGTCGTGAACTGGGAAGTTTCAAAATTGGGGACATCCGCCAATTTTACGAAATTGACGTCTTCAATTGAGAGAGAAACTTGAAATTTAATTGAGAGTATTCACCACATTGGCATACATTTTCAAAGCTACATAAATGCAACTGCAACTTGTAAGTAATGCATGTACAACCCACCTTGAAAGCACATCGTTAACATTCTGGGTGAGAAAAGCGCCCACAACCGAGTCCACAACCGAGCCCTTCCAACAGGAGAAACTGCGGTCTCCTGCACCACCAAATCAGGCATCAAAAATTGGCAACCTTGCAACCAGTTACTTTTGTACAGATATCAGATTAGAGTATCATATGTTGATTAGCTTTGATAGTTGTAGTATCCTATGCAATGAAGGTTCAAAACTCACAAGATTTTCATGAACATAATATGTGCTTTTTTAAATTCACTGCTTTTAGTCACGAGGGGGGAGCATTTTTGAGTTTTCATAGGTCACTTTTCCCTCTGTAAACAACACTCCTCTGACTTTTTCCTATGTCACATGGGAGAAAGTCATAGGCGTCTTGATTACGGAGGAAAAAGTGAGACATGGAAACTCAAAAATGCCCCTTGTGATTTTGCCAATGGATTAGAGATAGTCCCTCATGTCAATTCCACTAAGAAGCTTGTCAATTCTCTTGAATCAAATGAAGCTATCGACCTTAAACTCCACCCTGAACTTGTGCCCTTCACTTACTGTATTCAATTGGATCTTCAATAGTACTTAAGGTGGTTTAACTTAGTGCCCTTCACTTACTGTATTCAATTTGATTTTTTTCTTTTTTTCTTTTTTTCTTGACACACACAAGTTGCAAGGCAACCTGTGGCAATTTTCCAGTCAAGTGTAAGGGGATTTCACAGCCGGGGATCGAACGGCCAACCTCTCCATTCGGTTTGGGTACCTTACACCATCACCCTAGTAGTTTAGGGTCATTTTGGACCTATTCAATTGGATCCTCAATAGTACTTAAGGTGGTTTAACTTTCCTGGACATCTTGAGCAATCCTTTCTAAATACTTGGTCTCTCTCCAAGATAAGTGGGCCCCTTCTACAAGATGTAAATAATGATACAAATCTAATGACCTACATACAACTACAATACCCCCAAGAAATCCAATACTCTCTTTGTCTTAATAAATCTATGCTACTCCCATAATTTCCTATTAGAAACCATGGATTTATTTTGAGACAGAGGGAATACTAAATTTGTCTAATTAGATAGTCTCCCTTCTACTAATAGACATAAGTAGTTGGTGTCATTTCTACTGACTTCTCAAAGTCTTCCTTGGTTTTCCTGGCTTTTTGGTGGAAGCTGGAGGCATTAAGTTGGGGAAGAGGGTCATGGCTAAGAGCTGTTTCTTCGGCTTGGGGCCCGGTTTCCGCTTCAGTCGCGGCGTTCCGTCCACCACCTGCGGGAAGGGGAAGGGGTAATCAGTGGGCGAGGCTTCGGGATGGTGTGGGAGATGTGGGTCAAGAGATGTGTGCGAGGGTTTGAAGGAAGAGGCACTCGTGCACCTCGTTGAATTTAGATGGCACATATATTCTTTAGCGAAGAAATACTCGTGCATCTCATTTCATTTGTCACATTCTTGAGTAGCACCGTTGCGAAAAGAATATGGGGATTCCCTAGTTTACGAAAGATGGGTCACTGGTGCATCTCATTTATATTCATCACATTCTTGGATTACAACACCGTTGAAAAAAGAATGCAGAGATTCCCTGGCTTATGAAGGAGAATCACTGGTGCCTCTCATTTAATTCATCACATTCTTGATTACCATCGTTGCTAAAAAGAATGTAGACTGATTTTGAGTAACATCGGGAAGCAGAAAGCATGCTGTTAGTGTTTTTTGGTTTCCATCTCCAGGAGAGTGAGTTACTAATCAAGAATGTGATGCTTTTCTTGCAATTGGAAAAAATTGGGAATGAAATGAATGTTGTGCCACTGACCTGCTGCCGCTCCTCGTTTGCATACTCCTGCAACTGCTTCATCTGCTCCTCAGTGAGCGGCTTCAAAATGACGGGCCACAGGGAGTCCTGAAACTCCTGTTTCTCCTCTTCGGGCAAATGGTCGTGCACGTGACGGAGCAAGGCCTCGGGGGACATCGTGAGCTGCGGATTCGCACTGAGAATGGACTTCAAGTACACCACGCGTTGAATCTGGCTCATGTCCCGGAAGGGGAGCTTCTGCGGGGACAGGATGCCGCGCGGGCATAGCCGGCTCAGGAAGCTGGAACTCGTCGTGGTGGAAGAAGGTGCGCAAGGGGCCAGCAGCGGGTTCCAGTCGAAAGATTTAGTGGCATCCCCTTCTTGTTGTTGCCTTCCTTCCCTACTGAACCCCAACTGAGTGGCGGATTCATTGAACTGCTGGAGACAGGTCGCCCGGGAGGAGTCGTTGAAGAACGATCTCACGTTTTCGAAAGCAGTCGAGTTTGCTTGGGATAGCACCACAGCGTTCGCTTCTTCAGGGCTGCTTAAATCATCGAAATCCAATGATAATCTCGAGTTCGCTAGCGAAAGCACCACGGCGTTCGATTCTTGAGGGCTTGAATCATCAAACCCTAATGGCAATCTCCCAGCAGTAGGGTTCGCTTGTGAAAGTACCACAGCGTTGGYTTGCTCCGAGCTTGGATCATCAAAAGCTAACGGCACTCTGCCAGCAGTGGAGTTCGCTTGTACAGGGCTTGAATCATCAAAATTTAATGGTAATCTCCCAGCAGTRGAATTTGATTGTGGAAGTACCACAGCATTCGCTTGTTCAGAGCTTGAATCATCAAAAGCTAATGGTAATCTCCTTACAGTAGAATTCCCTTGAGTAATGACCTCAGTGTTCGCTTTTTCAGAGCTTGAATCATTTGATGCTAATGGAAATCTTCTAGCAGAAGCCCCTTGACGTGCTTGAAACAAGGTTCTTCGAACGGACGGCGAATTGGAGGACGAGCCTGGAGAGTGGCGTGACCCCGCCTTTTGTGGSGTATCATCGAAGCTGTTGAGTGTAAACCTAGACTTGGGAGCCAGTGCTGTTGAGCTTCGCCTCTCTAATCGAGCTTTGATGCACGCTTCACAATCACAGACGGCGGTGTCGTGCTGCGTTCCAACACCCGGCGGGGTCATGTCTTCGATGTCCATGTCCACGACCTCCGGGTAACTGGAGTCTGGGCCTTCTTCATGAGTGAAATCGCACTGCGTCGGTCTCTTCTTCGATGATTTCTTCGCAGGAGAATCCGTGTCTGCAATGGCAAGTTTGTTAAAGCAGTGGAATGTCACGAGAGTTTCTGACGCTCATCTGGAAAAATGGGGTCCTAGTTTTGGTTAGAGCACTTCAATGCCACAATTCTGCTCGCAATTCTGGCACTCTGAAGCAATTTCATTTTAAAAAATCTTGACCTAGTGCGTACTGAAACACTACCAACAGTTTCATCTTTGCTAATGGGCAGATCGAAACGTTTTGCCAGTTTTGTAACTTGCTCATTTTGTGGAGATTGGTCAAGTGGATGTTTCAGGGTAAGACCATAGTTCCTGCATTCCTTGGAGGGTCATTCTCTCTTATTTCAGAATGGATTCCTGGGAAACTGTTAACAGATGCAATGGAACGGAACATTATTGATCAATTCTATTGCGGCGGCTTAGCCTCCCACAATAATAGGAGGTGCTGCACTTTTTTATTTTCCTTCAAGTCCATTTCCAAGGCTCTTGAACAAAGATCGAGATTCCGTCCTTTAATGAGGTGTTCCAGAAAGACYATATTAGAAGAGACTTGTTAAATATTTGCGCTACAACAGAAAGCGATTCATGCGATTCTCATTTCTTTCTAAAAGTAAAAAAAAACACCAAAAAAAGACGTGCCAGGACCCCTGGCTAGGGCGACCAATTCGTTGGCCAATTCGAGACTGACCCTAACTTTTTGCCAGACCCCCCACTTGGACGAAATTCAAAGGAAATCTCTAGCACGTGACGAAGAAGCATTCAACGAATAAAAGAACTTCAGGTCAGGTAGAGGAGCTTACTGGCACCTCCATCCCCAGGAGTAGCAGGCACTTTCTTCCCATCCACACGTCGTTTGTACGTACGCTTATCCTTAGCCACACGCGGGTGATACTTCTTCCGCGCCTTCGTAGGGGGCGTAGCGTCGCCCACAGCAGTAACCGGAACCTCATTCAAATCGAACTGATCTGTATTATCTCTGCTAATCTCTTTCTCCCCACCAGCCACTGGAGCAGCAGCATCCAATCTTTGTGAAAAACTCTCCTCCTGCTGCTGCTGCTGCTGCTGCTGGGTAGCAAAATTCTCCTCATCAACTGCAACTCCTCTCGTTCCCGAAACAGCTGCACATTCATCCAGCTGCGTGAGAGTCGTCTTCGGTGCCGAGTCTTCCACATCAACCCGTTGTGGCATGCCGGAGTCGTCGAAATAGACGTGAAGATGCTTCTCGTGGGGATGGTCCAGCTCAAACGGATGGAAAATATTGTAATTGCTGTTGTGATTGTTGTTTTCCTGGGAAACTCTCTCCACTGAAGCAACGGGAGGGTTGTAGGATAAGCGACGACCCCCCCGAGGTGGAGGACTGTCGGCTGACTGGTGCGCTTCCGCATTCAGGCGCTCCATGTGTTGTAAATACTCCTCCTGGGCGTCGCTTAATAACACGGAATGCGCGCGTGGAGTACATGGACTCGGGGGATCATGAAATAGAGTCGACTGGCTTCCATTGCGCACGGAAGTGTTGCAATTGAGGGTGGGCCAAGCAGGTTCAGCATTTGCTTCGTATGTCCCATTTGCTTCGTACGATCCATTTGCGACGTCATCTCCAGTTGCTGCTGGAGGTCCAAAAGCAAGCGATATTAGAAGAGACTTGTTAAATATTTGCGCTACAACAGAAAGCGATTCATGCGATTCTCATTTCTTTCTAAAAGTAAAAAAAAACACCAAAAAAAGACGTGCCAGGAGCCCTGGCTAGGGCGACCAATTCGTTGGCCAATTCGAGACTGACCCTAACTTTTTGCCAGACCCCCCACTTGGACGAAATTCAAAGGAAATCTCTAGCACGTGACGAAGAAGCATTCAACGAATAAAAGAACTTCAGGTCAGGTAGAGGAGCTTACTGGCACCTCCATCCCCAGGAGTAGCAGGCACTTTCTTCCCATCCACACGTCGTTTGTACGTACGCTTATCCTTAGCCACACGCGGGTGATACTTCTTCCGCGCCTTCGTAGGGGGCGTAGCGTCGCCCACAGCAGTAACCGGAACCTCATTCAAATCGAACTGATCTGTATTATCTCTGCTAATCTCTTTCTCCCCACCAGCCACTGGAGCAGCAGCATCCAATCTTTGTGAAAAACTCTCCTCCTGCTGCTGCTGCTGCTGCTGCTGGGTAGCAAAATTCTCCTCATCAACTGCAACTCCTCTCGTTCCCGAAACAGCTGCACATTCATCCAGCTGCGTGAGAGTCGTCTTCGGTGCCGAGTCTTCCACATCAACCCGTTGTGGCATGCCGGAGTCGTCGAAATAGACGTGAAGATGCTTCTCGTGGGGATGGTCCAGCTCAAACGGATGGAAAATATTGTAATTGCTGTTGTGATTGTTGTTTTCCTGGGAAACTCTCTCCACTGAAGCAACGGGAGGGTTGTAGGATAAGCGACGACCCCCCCGAGGTGGAGGACTGTCGGCTGACTGGTGCGCTTCCGCATTCAGGCGCTCCATGTGTTGTAAATACTCCTCCTGGGCGTCGCTTAATAACACGGAATGCGCGCGTGGAGTACATGGACTCGGGGGATCATGAAATAGAGTCGACTGGCTTCCATTGCGCACGGAAGTGTTGCAATTGAGGGTGGGCCAAGCAGGTTCAGCATTTGCTTCATATGTCCCGTTTGCTTCGTACGATCCAGTTGCGACGTCATCCCCAGTTGCTGCTGGAGGTCCAAAAGCAAGCGGCGCTGAAGAATTTGTATCTTGGAAGCCACTAAAATAGTTAAATCCCGAAGTGGTCGTTGTTGGTAACTGAAAGCTGGAATTCAATGAAAATCCATGATTTGAGTGAAGCTCCTCCTGCTGCTGCTGCTGCTGATATTGATGCTGTTGATATAGTTGCTGCTGTAGCTGCTGCTGTTGATATTGCAACTGCTGTTGCTGCTGCTGTTGCCGCTGCTGTTGCTGCTGTAGCTGTTGCTGCTGTTGCTGCTGTTGCTGCTGCTGCCGCTGCCGTTGCTGCTGTAGCTGTTGTTGCTGTTGCTGCTGTAGCTGTTGTTGCTGTTGCTGTTGCTGCTGTTGCTGCTGTTGCTGTTGCCGCTGCTGTTGTTGCTGTTGCTGCTGTAGCTGTTGCCGCTGTTGTTGTTGCTGTTGCTGCTGTAGCTGTTGCTGGCTCCTGAGAAGAGTAATTGATGGAGTCTGTCTGTGTAAAGCTGGAAGAGAGGAGGTTTGGGAGGCATTGGAGCCACTGTAAGCGTGGAACCCTGACGCGGACGATCTCCCTTGCTCAATGAGCGCTTGAAAATTCGCCATGGCCTGCGCTGTGGCCGCTTCAGCTGTTTCCAAGTTTCGCTGGTGGTTGCGCGCACCAAAATGATCCGCATGGTTTCTGGCCAGTAATACACTCGCAGCAGACTGTTCTACCACCTCTGCCGCTCTGAAAGGCAAGATTCCACAGTTGCTGGTTTCTAGTATCCGAGAATAAAAGTCCCGTCTTTCACTCGGGAAGGAGGCGGGTGATTCCAGGCCACTGAAAAAGTTGGTGCCACCTGGRTAGGGCTCCAAGTTCCCCAGCTGGACCGAATCTGCCATCACATGGGGCGTCATTATGGTTAGTACCGTATGAGGGAGACGATTCCCATGATTCAAGTCCTTTGATGCCGATACCATATTGAGTAGGAAGGAAGTACAAATAATTTGAATGTGAAATTAGGGGGGGGGTAAGGATATATACAGTACCAGTTGATACTCTTTCGTTAGGTGTAACATTATGATTCTCGTTGCTGTACACATGATGAAACTGCTGATCCTGCTGYTGCTGCTGGTGCCCGAAACTCCGTCGCCGCTTCTGGCCAGACTTCTCCAGCACGTCGAGGCTGAAGGAGGCGTTCACGTCGCTCTGCTTCCAGGGCGGCATCATGTTGGGCCGCGTGAGCACCGCCTCAGGGACCAGCTCCGAGTCCGAGTCTCGAAAGGGGAACGACTGGGTCATGATCTTCCCGGGATGGCTACCACATGGTATACATTGTTCTGGCTCTACTACTGCTGCCCAATCGTCTCATCTCCTGCAACCACGAAATCTTACAATTAAAACATCTAAAAATTGTAGAGATGGTCGAGAGTTTGATAYGAGAACTAACTAAAGATTCAAAGGATGGTTATGAGAATTGAAGAGCTTCGCTGCATAGCCATACAGGTGTACATACAGAGCTCCCTAAACGAGTCCTGACTGACATAGATCTGAGTGAACTTCCACTTCCCAACAGGCGTCCAGTAAAGTACCGATTTTCTTGAAATTTTGCAATTTTAACAGAGATGATGATTTTGCTTACTGATTTTTTTTCTTCTTGAAATGGAGTATTTATTTTGCCAATGATTAAATAAAACAAAACAAAACAAGGAGAGACACTAGGAGAGGCTATGCATGTATGACATTGGCTCGCTTTTCAAGTAAGGTAGGTACTCAAAATCTTTTTTTCTTTATCCATCCTCAATGTCTTTGCCTATTGGTCCATAGCCAATCAAATAGTTTCTACAATGGTTCCATCCATGGTTTCCACAATAAAGCCAATCAACACCACTTCTCATATGTGTGTTCCATATGATTGTATCCTACTTTTGACTTTAAAAATATCAATAGTTCCCAATTTTCCACATTGATTCCTAGAATGATTCCTAAAATGGTTTCCACAAACAGTTATCTAACAATGGTCTTCCAATGGTTTCCAAAACAACTTCCCAAACTATTCCTACAAATGATTTTCACATTGATTTCCCCAAAGGTTAATTTTTCAATAGTTCCCTAGTGCTTCCTCAAATGCTTAATTTGCAAATGGAAACATCCATGTGTTTGAGTAGACTGGAGCCCGAAACAACCAACAACCCACAACCCAAAAGACAAAAACGAAAACATGATGTTTCAAATAGTAAGAGCCCTTGGTGGCCCGCCCTTGTCTTCATGGTCCTTGTTCTCTCCTCTACGTGAACCACGTTCCCACTGACGGTTCCCGAACCGAGTGCTGTTCCCACAGGAGTGGTTCCCCAAATGGGTTCCCTGCCCGCACCAACTGAATGAACCCCGGAAACACGGATCCTCCCCCCGGGGAATCAAAGTGAGGAGCATCCGGATTGATCAGCCAGCAGCAGCAGCAGTCAATGGTGAGCTTTAATTAATTTTTTATTATTATTATCACGGGCTTTATTAAGTACTCGCTGGCTTCCGGTGCAGTGGTTCCCCTTCGCCGAGGTTTTAGCAAAACGGCTTGGCTGCAACTGGCTGCACCACGTAGTCGACATGAACGAACTTAACTGAAGTCRATCTCCAGATTAATCTTTTTTTAATTCCTTAAAACTTCAATCCCCCTGGACGCAGGCAGCCACTGAGCGATCGATACCTTATTAGTTATTATTAATCTTATGGTAATCAACTGAACTTCACTTCACTTACCTTAACTCAGTGAGTTGCTGCTAGCTTGCCTGTTCTGTCAGGCAGGCAGGCAGTTGCGTTGTGTTGCGTTGTTTGTTTGTTGCTGTGACTTGCATTGCTTGTGTCTGTCTGTGCACCCAACCTGGAGAACAAGGACGGGACGGACGGCGTTCGTCACGACTCTCAACGGCAGCGGCAGCAGCAGGCGTCTGGGAAGGGGAAAAAGTTACTGTTGATGGATCAGTAGTACTGTAAGTTCGTAGTAGCGACGCCAAGGCAAGGCAAGGCAAGGCAAGTCTTGCAGGTGCAGGTGCAGCAGGAGTGCTGCAGCAGCAGAGCAGCAGCGAGTGGTGGAATTGATCACGGGGTTTAACTTACTTGGTGTCACGATCTTTCCGCCTGCCAGCGAAAGGGAGTTGGGCTGTTGGGGTTTGATTATTACTTTAATAATTTATCACCACACTAGAATTTGATGCTTGATGGTTGCTTGGGAGAAGAGGGTCGGGGTGGGGGTGGGGGTGGCAATAGCAATTGCAAGCCACACTATATGACAAGTGCGTTTACTACGTAACCACTGATTTGTCCTGATCATGTATAGTCCGTGTGACACTAGTTTGAACAAGTCACACTATTTTGAATTGGTGCAGGTTCGAAGCTTGTACCAATTTTAAAATGAAAATTAGTAAGGAGGATTCCTTTCCTTCTCTTTTTCTTTTTCTTTTCTTTTTCTTTTCCCGTCACTGATAGGACAAATCAGTGTTCTGGGTCTTGGTGTGTACCTCACTTCAGTGATGCTGATCGAGTTTTTGATTTGTCAGAAGCGATCCACATCTACGCGGTACCAACATCCCACGGTTGCAGGGCCGGTGGCAAAGGGGGGTTAATCTCCGGAGATCAGGGGGTGGGGGTGGGGTGGGGGGGTACCGGATGGAGTACCGGTACCCCTATTTTATTTTTTTTATTTTTTTTATTTTTTAATGGTAAAAGTGATGGTCTGGTGGTGGTGGAAACAATATACCGAGGGTGAGGATTGGCAGTCTTACCGACATTGTTCGTGGACGGTGAGGATGAAACTCTTCTTCTCTTGTTTTGTATTTTTGTTTTTGTTTTGTGGGTGGATGGGGGGGCAGGAAAGAGGGGAACGCTATTGCATAAAAGAATCTGTTATCTTACTTTTTCTTTTCTCTTAAGTTTTTTTTTTTTCTTTTTATTATTTTTTCTGTGGTAGGTGCAAATGAAAGGATAAATTCATTGCCAAAAGTGGAGTGCTGTATGATACAACCGAGTGAGCCTCCAAGCCCAGAAATGTTTTTACCTCAAGGGCCCAAATGCAGACTCCAGACCGGACAACCCCCCACCCCACCCCCCACTTATTATTTTCCTTTTGGGGTTTTGCTTTTTCTCAAATGACGGTTTGGGAGGTCAATATTCTATTCCCTTGCCAATGATTTAGCCTTGCATGAGAGGGGAAAATGATAAAATGCTGGGAACCTGCTGAATGAGAGGGGGGGCCTTGCAATTATAGCTTTGTAATGTCCTTTGTAAACTGGGGGCCCTCCAACCTCATCCCATCTCATCCCATCCCCTGGAGCCGCAAGCAGGTGTGGAAAGTGAGGAAGGTGGCATACTACTAACTTATTGTAATGATTCAAGGACGGAGCTCATTTGGGTTTGGAAAATAAAACAAAACCCAAATTAAGGGATTCCACGGTACTGACTTCACAGAGAAGCCACCCATGTAGGACAAAGGGGCGCAGGTGGGGCATCAGTTTCACACATTCTTTCCATCCGTGACTATTTAATTCATTAGGGAGGATCATCCAGGGATCCAAACTCCCGAGACGAAGCTGAACTTAAACATAAATAAGGGCTTTATGAACGATCACTTGGCAACAGAGTTTCTTGGTGAGGTAAGGTATGGAACTTTGATGAGAAGCCCTGACTGGCATGTGGTGGAATCGTGGTTGCACCCCCTTTGTCCCGGGGGTTGCACGCACTTGTTGAAAAATCTTGGGCGTCCAAAACTCGGGCATCAAAATCTCGGGCGTCCAAAACTCGGGCATCAAAATCTCGGGCATCCAAAACTCGGGCATCAAAATCTCGGGCGGGGCATCAAATTCTCAGGCATCAAAAGCTCAGGGGCATCAAATTCTCGGGCATCAAAAGCTCAGGGGCATCATGTGTTTGAGACTTTGAGAACAAGCATGTTGAAAGCAAAGCCTGACCCCCGTTCAGCAAACCCATGCTGCTGGCTTGGCCTTCTTCCACACAGGCCTGTAGTACAATATGCTTTGCAGGGACAGATTACATGCTTGGCAAGATTCTGGWATTCAGAAGGAAAAAAWAYATATTTTTATAGTTGTATCATCCTGTATTTTCAAGGTGGTTGTTTTTCCCAAAATTGATCATATTTTTTTTTATATTGTATAAGAAGAAATGTAAAAGAGGGTCCTCCTGCTTTCAGTAATCAAGTCCTCCACAAGGACCAAAGGGACAAAAGGGGTGAGTACAGGGAATCAAATCTTTATTGCATACAATGGGTATTTTTGTTTTGTTTTGTTTTATGCAAATAAACAGTGCAATGGGTGTTTTCAAGAGAAAGATAGAATGACATTGTGTGYTTTTTGAAAGAAAAAAAAAATAGTATTTGCATTAGGGAGATGGAAACATGAAGCATTGAAATAGCAATTTCCCAAAATTATCAATTCAAATATTGTTTGTTGTTTTGGAAAGAATTGGAACATTGAATTGTCACTAAGCTTACAAGAATTTGTGATATCCTCATGCACTTAATATCCTCATAATGGTGTAATTAGCCCCAAAGCAAGAAGAAACCATTTGGAACTTCACAACGTATTTTTAGATCATTGGAATTACAACCAAATTTTAGTGCCAAGCAATGGCCCTCCCTCACATTGGGAAGGTATGAGAGTGATAAGTGAAATTGATTTTAGTGATGATATCAAGGTCATAACATTGAATAATCCAACAATAGTCCTCCCTCATGTTGGAAAGGTAATATGGTTTGTTAAATGCCAAGGAAAAACTTATTAGTTAATTTAAAAATTGGAATTGGCTAGGAGGCCATATAAAACAATTTTGTTCATTGTATGGGTCCCATTTCCAAAGATGTGAAAGGGGACCGTTGCCTCATCTTTGGAATTGGTTGGAGGGGCCATATAGGACAATTTTGTTTATCGTATGAGTCCGCTTTCCAAGGATGCACGAGGCTACCGTTGCCTTATCGATAAACGATGCTATGGCATTCCAAATCGAAGACTAAAACATGGAGCTTCCCACACAATTGTGGATGCACTATTCAAACGAGTTCCTTTTGCGGGGTTGAAGAAGCATGTACAAAACTACCAAGTCACCGCCAAATTTTGCAATCCAATTGGATGTTGCGCGTGTAAAGGCGATAAGTCAATGATGAATACATAAAAGGTGGTCATGGCATGGTGGGGTCCTGCAAGGTTCACTTTTTCTCCCCCCAACAGGGAGCAACCGTTTGTTACATCCAAGGCAGTCAATAAGGATCTTGTCGAATTCAAAAAAATATAAGTTACTCAGTTTAAACTTACATCCAAGGCAGTCAATAAGGATCTTGTCGAATTCAAAAAAATATAAGTTACTCAGTTTAAACTTGTGTTACTTAACTTGATGACAATCATCATGCACTCATGGACTCATGCACTCAGTGCGACGTTGAGAATATTAAAAAGAAAACAAGCAAACAAACTATATAGAACTGATGCATCAATGATTCCATAAATTATCTGAAAGTTCCTAGAGGATCAAGTTCACGCTCTAAATTTGTGGGAGCATAGGGTAATCCATGTAACCCACAAAACTCCCTAAAGAAGGGCCTTTCTTGCCATGGATTTTCCGTTGCGTGAGGTATAGGGAGGACGCCACGGACACTAAGTGTATGATGAATGACAACAAATTATCTTGTGTAGGATAGAAGTGCAACTATTCCTCTTGGGAATTTTGTGTGGAAAGTGGAGAACTGCTATAGTAGCTTGACTTTCAATGAGTGCTTTTGGATTTTCTTATACACATGATGTCACACGGTATAAAAATACATGATTTTCAAGGTCACCCTTGCGTTGTTATGGGGTTAATCTATACCTAAGTAACTACATTGTCGTTTTAACCCCTAAAGTCCCATTGTCCTTTTAGAGGACAAAATGGACTTTGGGCAGGCCCCTGTAGTCTCAAAATTTATCATGATTTTTTTTAAAGGTTTGAAGATAAGAAAACACATTAGGTTTTTGGAAATATAATTTCTATTTCAATCAATGACCAAGAGCAAAAGCTGTGGCACAAATAATCTTTTTTTAGGTATGGCGAGCAGAAGCCACCTCATATAAAAACAACTCAATTTTTTTTTAAAATAGTATCTTGTAGATTGTAATTTTGTACACATGGGGAGCTTTGATTTATTCTATTTGGATTTAGKATATGTGAAAGTTATGGACAATTTTATTTTTTCGTCAATTAGAGCATCTTCTTGAAAAAATTACTTAAAGATTTCATCTATGAATGCATTTTTCTCAATTTTTCACAAAAATTATTTGACAAGTTAGGTTTTCTTGTTGGAACAATTTTATTGGAACAATGTTGGGATTGTTTTGTTTCAATCCCATTATAGAGCTATTGAGGATTTAGTTTTTTGTTCAATCTTAAACCCACTTCTACTTAACAATGTTTTAAAGAATGAAAATCAAGTGTGTTTTTTTTAATTTTTTTCTTAGAATCTCAACTCAATTTTTCAATACAAAAAAAAATTCACAAATGGCAGTTGAAGTCATCTCAAATTGCAAGCCATTGTTTAAAATATTTTTTTTGTTCAACTTTGAGTGCTAATATGTTTCAATCCGTATGGTCAAACCTCACGAGATTTTTACCACATAATCTCAAACTAGTGAAGTATAAGCTCTTATGATTAGTATTTTTTTAAATTATATTTTGGATGAACGCAGCATAAATTGCAGTTTTTGATAGAAAAATTGCCTCGGAACCTTAGGGGTTAAAGCCCACAATGAACAATGGCCTTGAGCCAAATAGAAATTTGGATAGCTTCTTTCAAAGTCAATTTTGAATGCATGCTTTTGAAAATTTTACACAACATATAAACATATAATTCATTTGCCAAAATTGATAKGATTTACACCTAATGGATTCTAGTATCAAAAGTAATATTGGCCAAAAAAATAGTCATGGAGAGCAACTTTGATCAGCACTTGTTAAACTCCCTTTTTCCTTTTGAAATCTGGTAAGTACATAATTAAGTAGCATGATATAATATTCAACAATAAACAAATCAAAATCTTAGTCCACGCCAAGATTGTCTAAAATCTCACTCTATACCAAGACAAGTCAAAGTATATTGGCCCTACAAGTCACAGTCAAAACAATCTTTTTTTTCTATCTTCAAACATTATARTCTTGCAAACTACAAGGTCAAAGTTTCCCAAAAACATTCTATASCTTTTTCACTATATTTGCCAACTTGCRTATGACAAWCCTTKRGGKKSYTTT